>CAUYQU010086495.1:0-83989 GCA_963574635.1 Cheracebus regulus
CACCCCCTCCGTCACATCCTCCCTCCCTCCCTCCCTTCCTCCCTCCCTCCCTCCCTCCCTCCCTCCCTCCCTCCCTCCCTCCCTCCCTCCCTCCCTCCCTTCGTCTCTCCCTCCCTTCCTCCCTCCCTCCCTCTCATTCTATCCCCCAGACCCAAGGCTGGAGTGCAATGCCAGGATTTCAACTCACTGCAACCTCCAGAGACGGAGTTTCACCATGTTGGCCAGACTGGTCCGAAACTCCTGATCCCAGGTGATCTGCCTGCCTCGGCCTCCCAAAGTGCTGGGATTACAGGCTGAGCCCCCGTGCCCAGCTGTTTATATTTTCCTGTAAAGGAAACTGGGCTGGGTACAGTGGCTCATGCCTATAATCCCAGCACTTTGAGAGGCTGAGATGGAAGGATTGCTTGAGTCCAGAAGTTTGAGGCTGCAATGAGCTGTAATCAATCTTGAGCATACAGAAAAATAAAATTATAGAACAAATAACATTTTCACCCCTCGAACCATTTACAAGCAGCCAGTTTGACGCCCTGTCACTCTTGAATACTTCAGTATATTTCCTGCAAACATTCTCCCACAAAGCCACAGCACAACCACCAAAATCAGGAAAGTAACTTAGATATATCTCTACCATCTAATCCTTAAACTTCACTCCGGTTTTGTTTAGTGTCTCAATAAATTAAGTTAAATTTATTTATTTATTTATGAGACAGAACCTTGCACTGTCACCTGGGCTGGGGTGCAATGGCACGATCTTGGCTCACTGCAACCCCCACCTCCTGGACTCACACAATTCTCCTGCCTCAGCCTCTCGAATAGCTGGGATTACAGGTGCACACCACCACACTTGGCTAATTTTTTTGTATTTTTTCAGTAGAGACGTGGTTTCACTATGTTGCCCAGACTGATTAAGTTAAATTTTTTTAAAAATCGGCAGGGTGCAGTGACTCACGCCTGTAATCGTAGCTCTTTGGGAGGCCAAGGTGGGCAGATCACAAGGTCAGGAGATCGAGACCATCCTGTCCAACACGGTGAAACCCTGTCTCTACAAAAAATTCAAAAATTAGTCAGGCGCGGTGGCTCACGCCTGTAATCCCAGCACTTTGGGAGGCCAAGGTGGGCAGATCATGAGGTCAAGAGATCGAGACCATCCTGGCCAACATAGTGAAACCCTGTCTCTACTGAAATATAAAAATTAGCTGGGCTTGGTGGCGCACGCACGTCTGTAGTCCCAGCTACTCGGGAGGCTGAGACAGGAGAATTGCTTGATCCCAGGAGGTGGAGGTTGCAGTGAGCCGAGATTGTGCCATTGCACTCCAGCCTGGTGCCCTGCAACATAACAAGACTCTGTCTCAAAAAAAAAATAATTACAAAAATTAGCTTCGCATGGTGGTGCATGCCTCTAATCCCAGCTACTTGGGAGGCTGAGGCAGAAGAATCGCTTGAACCCGGGAGGTGGAGTTTGCAGTGAGCCAAGATCACGCCACTGCACTCCAGCCTGGCAACAGAGCAAGACTCTGTCTCAAGAGAAAAATATAAAAAAGCGGCTGGGTGCAGTGTCTCACCCCTGTAATCTCAACACTTTGAGAGGCTGAAGCGGACAGATCACCTAGGTCAGGAGTTCAAGACTAGCCTGACCAATATGGTGAAACCCCATCTCTACTAAAAATGCAAAAATTAACCAAGTGTGGTGGTGCTTGAACCTGAGAGGTGGAGGTTGCAGTGAGCCAGGATCTCACCACAGCATTTCAGCCTGGGTGACAGAGTAAGACTCTGTCTCAAAAAAAAAAAAAAAAAAAAATCCAGGATAGGCATTGTGTCTCTCACCTGTAATCCCAACACTTTGAGAGGCCACGGTGGGAGGATCGCTTGAAGCCAGAAGTTCACGAACAGCCTTCACAGCAAATCAAGACCCCCCAGCATGTCTACAAAAATAAAATAAAATTAGCCCAGCACAGTGGTGAGTGCCAGTAGCCCTAGCTATCTGGGAGGCTGAGCCGGGAGGACTGCTTAAGCCCAAAAGTTTGAAGCTGCCGTGAGCTATAATCACTGAAGTCCAGCCAGGGCAACAGAGGCTCTATCTCTTAAAAAAAAAAAAAAAATTCAGTGCAGATTGCATGTTGCATTTTGTTATATTTCTTTAATCTCTTATTCACTCTGGAACAATTTATCTGTTGTTGTTTTTTTTTACCTTGACATTTTGAAAGAGTACAGGATATTTATTTTGTAGGTTGACCCTCAATTTGGGCTTAGATTCAGGTTATGCATCTTTGGCAGGAATTTCACAGAAGCAATGCTGTGTTCTTCTGCCTGCATCCTATCAAGTGACACGAGACGCTGAGTTATCCCATTATTCCTGATGTTCACTCTGATTACTTGATTAAAGCGGCGTCTGCCAGGCTCCTTCATTGCAAAGTGACTCTTCCCGCCTCCATAGCGAATTAATGTTTGTGGTGGAGATATTTCCAATACATGTATCTCATTTCTCATTAAATTTTTACTGTATTAATGTAATTTATATATATCAGTGTGAACCTGTAATTTTCCACTTTATTCAGGGGTTATAATTCATTGCTATCATTATATATATACACACACATATATACATGTATGAATATAATATATACGTATATAGGTGTGTATGTGTATATTCACTCTGTCGCAAAGGCTGAAGTGCAATGGCCCCACCTTGGCTTACTACAAACTCCACCTCCCAGGTTCAAATAATTCTCCCACCTCAGCCACCCAAGTAGCTGGGATTACAGGCGTGTACCACCATGGCCAGCTAATTTTTGTATTTTTAGTAGAGATGGGGTTTCATCATGTTGGCCAGGCTGGTCTCAAACTCCTGACTTCAAGTGATCCACCCACCTCGGCCTCCCAAAGTGCAGGGATTACAGCTGAGCCACTGCACCTGGCCTAATTTCTTTTCTTTCTTTCAATTAGAGACGACGGGGGTCTCACCATGTTGCCCAGGCTTGTCTTGAACTCCTGGGCTTGAGCAATCTGCCCGCCTTAGCCTCTCAAAGTGCTGGGGTTACAGAGTGAGCCACTGTGCCTGGCCTGCTTGTATTGTCTTACTTAATATTCACCATAATTCTTCAATGCAGGGACTATTGTTATTACTGTTTTATAGTTCAGGAAACTGAAGTGCAGAGAGGCTTAATTTACTAAGGTCACACAACTATTACATAATAGAATCCAGACTCAAATGCAGTTCTTTCTGACTCCAGAGCGGGCTCCCTAATTTACAAGTTAAAAGCAAATTAAATCAGATTCACTATCACTCTCCCTCATTCTGAGTCCAAAATTCTTCCTTAAAAGGAAGGAAGGGCATGACCCTGGGTGTGCTCACAGGCATGAGGGATATGAGAATGTCATCCATTGCATGAAAAGCCGTGGAACAAATTTGAGACCAGTTGACCTGGATGTAAGAAGGCTGAGACCCAGATACTTGGGTACTTGCCCCAGCTCTGCACACACACAGGTATTTAAACCCAAGCAAGGAAACATCTTTCTCCCCAAACTCTTCTTGTTTTTGAGATGGAGTCCCACTCTGTCACCCAGGCTGGAGTGCAGTGATACAATCTTGGCTCGCTGCAACCTCTGCCTCCTGGGTTCAAGCGATTCCTCTGCGTCAGCCTCCCTGGTAGCTGGGATTACAGGCGCCCACCACCATGCTCAGCTTTTGAGAAAACCAACACGGAAGGTTCAGAGGCCAGGCACGGTGGCTCACACCTGTAACCCCAGCACGTTGGGAGACTGAGGCGGGCGGATCACTTGAGCAAAGGAGTTTGAGACCAGCCTGGCTGACATGGCAAAATCTCATCTCCACTAAAAAATTTTAAAAATTAGCCAGGTATGGTGGCGTGCACCTGTAATCCCAGCTACTCGAGAGGTTGAGGCATGAGAATCGCTTGAACCCAGGAGACAGAGGTTGCAGTGAGCTGAGATCGACCCACTGTACTCCAGCCTGGGCAACAGAATGAGACTCTATCTCTCAAATAAATAAATAAATAAGGTTTGGGAAAGCATTCCCCAGTGTTGAAAATGCTGTAGTATGGGCTGATGAATATTTATTCTAATTTAGGGTTTCACAGATTTCTCTATATACAGTAAAGCAGAAATCACTTCTAAATCACCTATTTATTTAACATAAAGAAAAAAGAAACCTAGAATGACTGACAGGGCATGACCTGCACCTATTATTAGAATGGGCTTCAATTGCATGGTGATTTCTGCTCATGCCATGGGAATCAGCGGGTCCAGGCGGAGGCTCATGCTGCACTCCTGTGTGCATTCTTTTTTCTTCTCACATCTGAGCCGCCAGAGTGCTTTTTATTTTTTTGAGATGGAGTCTCACACTGTCTGTCATCCAGGCTGGAGTGCAATGGTACGATCTCAGCTCACTGCAACCTCTGCCTCCTGGGTTCAAGTGATTCTCCTGCCTCAGCCTCCCAAGTAGCTGGGATTACAGGTGCCCGCCACCACACCCGGCTAATTTTTTATATTTTTGGTAGCGACGTAGTTTCACCATGTTGGCCAGGCTGGTCTTGAACTCCTGACCTCCAGTGATCCGCCCACCTCAGCCTCCCAAAGCGCTGGGATTACAGGCATGAGCCACCACACCTGGCCTGGAACTGTGCCTTTTTTAGAGACAGAGACTTGCTGTTGTCCAGGCTGGATGAGGTGGTGAGATCATAGCGCATTGCAGCCTTGGGCTCAAGTGGTCCTTCTGCCCCTGCCTCTTGTGCGCCACCACATTCAGCTACGTGCAGGCTTCCTGATGCCTGGTCCTGCAGACATGGAGGCTACGGGGGCTCTCTTGGGGTGATCATCCTGAGGATGGCCTGGAATATTTATGTGCACGTGTGTAAGTATGTGTCTCAAGGAGGCTCCGGGCTGCTGACCCCAGAGCCAGCTCTCATGAAATAACACCTCTTAGATCCATAGGACTTTACAAACATTTTTATTATGTTTACATAGGACCTTGTTTCATTCAATCCCTCCAAGTACTGAAAGAATCAGGCAAGAAAAAGCTTTTTTTTTTTTTTTTTTTTTGAGACAAAGTCTTGCTCTTGTCGCCCAGGCTGGAGTGCAATGGCTCGACCTTGGCTCACTGCAACCTCCACCACCCAGGTTCAAGCGATTCTCCTGCCTCAGCCTCCCGAGTAGCTGAAATTACAGGTGCCTGCCACCAAGCCCGGCTAATTTTTTATATTTTTAGTAGAGACAGGGTTTCACCATGTTGGCCAGTTTGGTCTTGAACTCCTGACCTCAGCAGATCCTCTCACCTTGGCCTCCCAAACTGCTGGGATTATAGGTGTGAGCCACTGTGCCAGGCTTTTTTTTTTGAGACAGAGTCTCACTCTGTCGCCCAGGCTGGAGTCAGGGGTGCAATCTTGGCTCACTGCAACCTCTGCCTCCCAAGTTCAAGCGATTCTCCTGCCTCAGTCTCTTGAGTAGCTAAGATTACAGGTGCACGCCACCACACCCAGCTAATTTTTGTATTTTTAGTAGAGATGGGGTTTCACCATGTTGGTCAGGCTGGTCTCTAACTGCTGCCCTTGTGATCTGCCCACTTTGGCCTTCCAAAGTGCTGGGATTACAGGCATGAGCCACTGCACCCAGCCAAGACAAACTGTTATGCCCATTTTATGGTTAAGAATGATTTACTCCAAGAGCGGTGTACTTGCCTAAGACCATCAGTTGTAGAGCTAGGCTAATCCCAGTGCATGACTCTTCCATGAATTGTGAGTTATTTGTTGAGACAGGGTCTCGCTCGGTCCCCCAGGCTGGAGGGCAGTGGCAGGATCATAGCTCACTGCAGCCTCAACCACCTGGGCTGAAGTGACCCCACCTCAGCCCCACATGTGACTGGGACTACAGGCACACACCACCACACCTGGCTAATTTTTGTATTTTTTTTAAGAGACAAGGTTTTGCCACGTTGCCCAAGCTGTTCTCAAACTCCTGCATTCAAGTGATCCACCCGCCTTAGCCTACCAAGGTTCTGGGATGACAGGTGTGAGCCACTGCGCCCAGCCCCATTTAGTTCATGAACAGCTAACTACTCACTGAGCACCTGCCATGTGTCAGCCACTGTGCAGGAAACCGCACTCAGACTTGCTCTCCTGAGAGAAGTGTGTTCAAGCTCCCTGCCCTGCCACTAAGGACAAGTTTCAAGTGATGGAATTAACAAGCCATGACTCTTCTGCACATTAATAGCCAGGTGGCAGCACAGTGCGGCAGTAGTTAAGAGCTATGCTGTGGCCAGGCATGGTGGCTCACACCTGTAATCCCAGTACTTTGGTAGGTGGATCACAAGGTCAGAGTATAAGACTTGCCTGGCCAAGATGGTGGAACTCCGTCTCTACTAAAAATACAAAAATTAGCTGGGCATGGTGGCATTCACCTGTAATCATAGCTACTCAGGAGGCTGAGGCAGGAGAATCACTTGTACCTGGGAGGCGGGGGTTGCAGTGAGCCAAGATTGTGCCACTGCACTCCAGCCTGAGCAACAGAGAGCAAGACTCCGTATCAAAAAAAAAAAAGGAAAAAAAAAAATGGCTGTGTTCTGGGCTGGGTGAAGTGGCTCATGCCTGTAATCCCAGCACTTTGGGAGGCCAAGGTGGGAGGATCACGAGGTCAGGAGTTCGAGACCAGCCTGCCAATATGGTGAAACCCTGTCTCTACCAAAAATACCAAAAAAAAAAAAAAAAAAAAAAAAAATTAGCTGGGCATAGTGATGCACACCTGTAATCCCAGCTATTTGGGAGGCTGAGGCAGGAGAATTGCTTGAACCCAAGGTGGAGGTTGCAGTGAGCTGAGATCTCACCACTGCACTCAAGCCTGGGTGACAGAGTGAGACTCTGTCTTGGAAAAAATAAATAAAAAAAGAGCTGTGCTCCTCAGTGGAGTGCGGTGGCTCATGCCTGTAATTGCAGCATTTTGGGAGGCCAAGGTGGGCGGATCACCTGAGGTCAGGAGTTGGAGACCAACCTGGCCAATATGGTGAATCCTCGTCTCTACTAAAAATACAAAGATTAGCCAGGATGGTGTCAGGCGCCTGTTTTCCCAGCTACTGGGGAGGCCGAGGCAGGAGAATCGCTTGAACCTGGGAGGTGGAGGTTGCAGTGAGCCGAGATCGTACCACTGCACTCCAGCCTAGGCCACAGCGAGACTGCCACACACACACACACACACACACACACACACACACACACACACACACACACACACACGGCAACAGCGAGACACACACACACGGCAACAGCGAGACACACACACACAAGGCAACAGTGAGACTGACACATACACACACACACACACGAGCTGTGCTCGAGTCAGACTGGCCTTGAGTCCCAGCCCTGCCACCCAGTATGTCAACTCCCTATATTTCCTCATGTACAAAATAAGGGTGTAATAATTGTGCCTGTCACATAGGGCTGTTGTGAGGATTGACTGAGTTAATATAGGCAAAGCACTTACAACCCTACCATTACACAGTAAGAGCCTAGTAAACATGAACTGTTAGGACTTTAAAGTTCCTTAGCATTGTGTTGAAACAAGGGGAAGTTAAAAAAAGGGGAAAAAAGAAGGCCCTGGCCAAGCATGGTGGCTCACACTGGTAATTCCAGCACCTTGGGAGGCCAAAGTGGCTGGATCACTTGAGGCCAGGAGTTCAAGACCAACGTAGGCAACATAGTGAGACCGTCTGTACAAAAAATTTTAAAAGTTAGCAGGGCGTGATGGTGCATGCCTGTAGTCCCAGCTACTGGAGGTCCGAGGCTGCAGTGAGGTATAATTGTGCCACCACACTCTAGCCTGAGCCACAGAGTGAGATCCTGTCTCCAAAAAAAAGGGCTCTTTTTAGGCTAGGCGTGGTGGCTGATGCCTCTAATCTCACCACTTTTGGAGGCCGAAGCAGGCAGATCACCTGAGGTCAGGAGTTTGAGACCAGCCTGGCCAACATGGTGAAACTCCATCTCTACTAAATACACAAAAAGTAGCCAGGTGTGGTGGCACTCAACTCAGGCAGTTGAGGCAAGAGAATCACTTGAATCTGGGAGACAAAGGTTGCAGTGAGCTGAGATCGTGCCACAGTGCTCCAGCCTGGGTGAGAGTGAGACTCCGTCTCAAAAAAAAAAAAAATCCTCTCCCAAGGCCATGCCTCCTCCTGGTGGCAGCTGGCACCCAAAGGCTGAGCACTTGAGAACCTGAGAAGCCTGACTAACTTGCCCTGACTTAGGACAACTCCGCACAGCTCAGCCAGCTCCAGAACATGGCCGCAAAGCACACTGGGCTGGGATTGCCGCCCAGCCTCTCCCTCTGCTCGTCTGTCTCCTGGGCCTGCTTTCCTGGGTGTCGATCCCAGGGGCACCCCAATAAATGCCCTGCATGTTGGTCTCTCCAAGCTGCTTCCCTCAGAACCCAACGTATGACAGGCACAGCAGAGGCAGAGATGAGTAAGCCACGGTCTGGCCTTCAAGAATGTCAAGGCCAAGTGGACCTGCAATGCCCGGCAGCTCGCTGGGGTAAGCACACCATGCACTGGAGGGACTGGAATTGAGGGAGTCCAGGCCCTGCTGGGGACCAGCCAGATTGCCTGAGGTGCCAGTGAGTGCAGTGCAGCCAGGAGAAAGGGAGCCCAGGATTTCAGCGAAGATTCTGTGGACTGAGGCCTGACGTCAGCAGCTGTGGAGACAGCTCCCCACCTATGTGGGGGTTGCAAGTGAAGGGGGCTGCCGTGATGCGCCGTCCACAGTGAGGAGTGACCTGCCACCTTCCACACCAGGGTCCTCCCTCCTGTCTCTGTCCTGTGCTTTCCGAAATGGAGCTGGCTGACACTGGTTTTCCATCCTTCAAGACAACTACCTTCTGCTGACCCCCTACTCCCCTCCAAAAGCAAGGCCTCTCTCAGCTGCTCCAAAGCCTCGATCCCACCTCTCCGAAGTCCTGCGGCGTAGGCTTGTGTTGCCATACATGCAGGCTGCTCGCACGACTTTCACAGAATCATGACATTGGAAGCCACCTGGAGGCCCATCTAGGGCTGCCTCCTACCCCACAGAGGGCCCTTCTCCAAAGCCTGGCAAGGCTGAACAGTCCCAGTGACTGCTCACACTGGTAAATTCCAGCACCTTGGGAGGCCACGTGGGGAAACTTCGTCTCTACTAAAAAAATACAAGAATTAGCTAGGTGTGGCAGGCACCTGTAATCCCAACCATTTGGGAGGCTAAGGCTTGAGCCTGGGAACTCCCTCAGAAGACAGCCTGAGCTATGTAAGTTTTCCTTCCTTTGAGCCCAAACTGCTCTCTCTCTCTGGAGTCACTCAGAAAAATATCACTTCTTGTTTTTTTTTTTATTTTTAAGAGACAGGGTTTCACCATGTTGGCCAGGCTGATCTCGAACTCCTGACCTCAAGTGATCCACCCGCCTTGGCCTCCCAAAGTGCTGGGATTACAGGCGTGAGCCACCGCGCCAGGCCAGAAAAATATCACTTCTTTTCCCGTATGATAGTCCTTCAAATCAGACTGGTCACACAAACGTCACTTTTTGAGTGCTTACATATTGTTCTTACCAGCAATCCTCGCAACAGTCCTATAAAGAAACCAAGTAGGTGTTCGAAAAGGTTGGGGAATTTGTCGTGGTTACCTTCTGTTACCAGCAGCAGAGCTGAGATCTGATATTAGAGTATTAGTATCAATGTTAGATATTGGAGATCTGATATTACACTCAACTCCAACTCCAGTGCTCTTGAAGCACAAAAGCAGATTCGGCATCACAGAACCCTCCAGCTGCATTTCCAAGGACTCTAAGGAGTTGAGAACTCCTCTCAGGGCTCACCACTGGTGAGGGGCTGAGAGGCTGAAGCCACAGATCGTACAATGGATGGCTCCCCAGACACCCACCTGCAGGTCTCAAGTTGGGAGAGCGTCATGAAAGCTGCGTGCAAGCTCTCTGGAGTGCTGAGCTGAGGGTGCCCCTGGCCACAGACAGGGGAGGAGGAACGCCGAGGAGGCAGGCACATCAGTGGCTCTTTCGCCAGCTTCACCAAGCCACCGCCTGCTCTGTGGTCAGTCTATCTTGCTTTAACCCCCAAAACAGGGCTCTCTCCCTGGAGTCCCACACCACGCTACCCTCAGCAGCTCAGAGTTAAGATTCTTGGGTCAAGCTATTTTTTTGAGACGGAGTCTCGCTCTGTTGCCCAGGCTGGAGTGCAGTGGCTCAATCTCCACCTCCCAGGTTCAAGCTATTCTCCTGCCTTGTCCTCCTGAGTAGCTGGGACTACAGGCACATGCCACCACACCTGGCTAATTTTTGTATTTTTAGTAGAGATGGGGCTTCCTCACGTTGGCCAGGCTGGTCTGGAACTCCTGACCTCAGATGACCTGCCCAACTTGGCCTCCCAGAGTGTTGGGATTATAGGCGTGAGCCACCATGCCGGCCTGGTCTTGAACTCTTAGCCTCAGATGATCTGCCCACCATGGCCTCCCAGTGCTGGGATGACAGGTGTGAGCACTGCTCCTTGCCTGGCCGAGTTTTTGACTACAATCTGCATGAAGGCAGCAAGCCCCTTCTGCTGACTGGTTCTTTTGTTGCCACTGAGAACAAAGCAATATGTCCATTTCATTTTTTCCTTTTGACAGACGTGGTCTTGCTGTTTCCTAGGCTGGCCTCAAACTCCTGGGCTTAAGCAATCCTCCCACCTCGGCCTCCCCAGTAGCTGGGACTACAAGTGTGCACCACTGTGCTCAGCTCAGATCTTTCCATTTTAACATCCTCTGCATAACAATTACATGTAACAGTCAACTCCTCAAGAAATAAAATGTATAAAGAATACTACCTCTGCACAACATCACTCCCCTCTTCAAGACTGCTTCATTTGAAAACAGTGTTCTGTTTCTTCCTGCTAGACCCTGTCCTAAATTCCCTACTTCGCAGGCCCCTCCTATGTAGTTAGAGAAAATATAAAGAACATGCAGTCACTTAAGCAAAGTAAGGGCAAAGACGATTTCGCTTCAGTGCTGAGTCTAGAGATCAGAGACGTAGGGAAGCCGGAGCCAGACGCCACTGGAGAAAGCAGCTGGCTGTATAAGGCCAGGTTACAGAGTCAGTTCAACTGCCCAAGCAGCGGGGCTGCGGCCATGGAACCCAAAACCCCTTCAGCTGAGGCTGGGCCCAGGCTAGGGCTGACAGCACCATGATGCCAACACACTGCACTTCATTCCGCTGGCTCGGCCCACCCCAAGGTCAGGCAGGCAGATGACCTCCATGCCCCAGCGGCTGGATAGTGTCTCTTCTAGAGGCAAGGCTGGTGCTGCCACTGCTTCCTCCATGTGACTGATGCAAGTGCCACAGAAAATGCCAATCAGAATCCATACCCCTAAACAGTAGGCGCCCACCGCCAGGAAGCAGCAGAGAAGAGGCAAATGAGACGCAGGGAGAGATTTAATTTACATAGCAGCCACTTGGGGTCCAGTCAGAGCTGGGGCAGTGGGGGAATCTATAACCCTGGAGGGCACCCCCCAGACCCCCGCCCCCTGGGAGACCAGTCCTCACCAACCCTTGGATGGGCTCCCAAGGTTGTGCAGAAGATGCTCCAGTTGAAAGGAGAGAGACATTTGGGAATAAGGCTGTCCCCAAGTCGGGGGAAGTTCATGGCCTGGAGTTGGTTGCCTATGTGGTGGCCCAGGGGTCTGAGAGACCAGTCCATGTCCTGGGCAAGTCCTCCGCCTGGTGGCCCTAGAGGAAACCCTCACGGCGGAACTGCTCCTGGAGGAGGGCGCGGTACTGGTCAAATCCTCCCTCCACGCGGGTGACGGTGCCTCCCTCGCATACCCACAGCTCCCGGCACACCAGCCTGATGAAGCGCTCATCGTGGGACACCAGAATCACGCCACCCTGAAAGACAGGAGAACAAGAGGTGCTTGGGGGGCACCACGAGGCACTGAGGCCTGGGGAGGAGTGGTCAGGGTGAAGGCATGCTCACTCTGAAACTGTTGAGGGCACGGCCCAGAGCCTCGATGGTCTCCATGTCCAGGTGGTTTGTGGGTTCATCCAGAATGTAGAAGTTGGGGCTGGAAGGCAGAACCCAGGAAGGTGGGCAGTGAGGGGTGCAGTGAGAGAAAATAAAGCCTTCTGAGAGTTCTCTACCGGGCGAGAAGGGGAGGTGGAGGGAAGAGCTCTGGAGAATGAGGCCTCACCAGGGCATGGTCATCTGAGCAAAGGCCACTCGGCTCTTCTGGCCCCCAGACAAGCTGGCGACAGGGCGCATGGCCAGTTCTCCGGAGATGCCATACCGACCCAGCTGGTGGCGGTACTCCTCCTCAGGCCGCCCTGGAAAGGACGCCTCAGGTCAGGTGGGTGCTCGGCCCACTCCCTCCCTGTGCACCCCAGCCGTGCCTCCAAGTCCCCATGTCCTTCCACGTAGGCTCGGGAGGGCTGCTCTGCACTCACCCAAGGCTGGCCTGGATGCAGGGGTCTGCCTCAGCCCTCTTCCACTCAAATCCCCAACTCACCAGGAAACTTGCGCGCCAGCAGCTCCACAGCACTGACGTTTAGGTCCAGCTGTTCCACGTGGTGCTGGCTGAAATAGCCAATCTTCAGATTCCTGCAGGTAGAAACCCAGGTGAAAAAGCAGACAAAAGGCAATGGCCGTGAAGGAGGGCAGGCTCCATGGGGGCCTTGCCCTGAAAGCATGCTCAGGGATTGATGGGGGGCTTGCCTGTGAGCGTGTCTGATGCCCCGAACAGGTGTCAGGTCCCCCATAAGCAGCTTCAGCATGGTAGACTTCCCGGCCCCATTCTCTCCCACCTTAAGAAATGTGAACACTTTATACGGTGCATGCCAGAAAAATCAATACCGAACATTCTCGCTCATACATGGGAGCTAAAAACTGTTAAGCTCATAGAAATAGAGAGTAGAGTTGTGGTTACTAGAGGCTGGGAAAGGTAAGGGGAGGAGGGGAATTGAGACAGGGGTTTGGGAGAGGTGGGTTAACAGAAACAAAATTGCAGCTAGACAGGAGGCATGGAGGAGTATGTTCCTGGGTTCTACAGCATAGAACGCTATAGTTCACAGTGACTTATGTATATTTTCAAAAAGCTACAAGATTCTGAATGTTCCCAAAATCAAGTGACCAATGTTTATGGTAAACATGCTAATTACCTGATTTGACCATTACACATTGTACATGTGTATGGAAATATCACTCTGTACCCAAAAATATGTACAATTATGTATCAATAAAAAGAAAAAGAGCGCTGCTGTGTGTAACACAGAAGGGAAGGAAATTAGAAGGGGTCCCAGGAGAACTGCCTGAACCCAGGAGGCGAAGGTTGCAGTGAGCTGGATTGTGCCACTGCCCTCCAGCCTGGGCGACAGAGTGGGACACTGTCTCAAAAAAACAAAACAAATACCTACACTAATACACTAAGGGGAGCAGTACTTGAATATCTGCTAAGTGCAGGGGATTCACTTCTCCCAAAAACCAAGCGAGGTAGGTGTCAGCTCCATCTTCATGATTAGGAAACTGCTTGGTAACCATGCTAGGAAATGGCAGAGTCAAGATCTAAAGTCTGACCCGGAAGCCCATGCTCTCTCCAGAATGACTCAAGGTTTAGAAAACCCAGAACCAAGACCAATAAGGCAAAGCACTGCTTTAAGTTTTCATAAAACATGATAACACTAGGTTTTCCTCCCTGAAGAGCAGTGCTGTGCTGCCAGAGGACAGGGCCACTGTAAGTCCAGCAAAGTCCTTAGCCTGGGTCCTCACTCCTGTTCCCTGGACCTCGTCCCTTTACAGCCTGAGGAGCTGGGCCAATCCACACCACACACTGAGACAGGAGAATCCCAGCTCACGGCACAGAGGAACAGCAGCCATACCACACAGATGCGGGACTCGAGATCAGCAGACACAGAGAGGCGACTGAAGATGACGTGCTTCGGATCATAGTAGAAATCCACCTCATCCAGCTGCAGAATTGGCGGCGAGAACTTCTCAAACCCATCAGGGAATCTGCAGGAGGTAGGGGTGATGATGTGGAGCAGCCAGGAGGAAGCAATTCCCCACCAGCCCCGCAGGCCCAGCGCTTACTTCATTACCACCTCTGACTCCTTGTCCACAGGCTTCAGCTCAGGTCTGAGGGCAGAGATGAGGCAGACTATATTTACAACTGAAAAAAAACTTCCTGCACAACCAATGTATGTTCAGAGAAATCTTAGAAAGGGCTTATACTCCTACCACTCAGATATCATTACTTTAGATACATTCTTCTCGCTTACTATATGCTAAAAAATAGAATCAGGCTTTTATGACTTTTTACCCTGTTAGTAAACCGTGGTATGTTTACATGTTGCAAACATCTAAGCCTTATGATTTTAAGCTTCCTGCCAGCACTTATAGAAAGGGTACTTCAAGATTGGAATCCCAGTGCACATTATCATTAGTTATTAAGAAAATGCAAATCAAAACCACAATGAGCTATCTCGTCACAACCATTAGGATGGCTAAACTGAAAAGACAGTAACAGTGTTGGCAAGGACATGGAGAAATTGGAACCCTCATTCCTTGCTGGCAGGAATGTAAAATGATGTCGTTGCTTTAGAAAAGTTTGGCAGTTCCTCAAAACATTAAATGTGGAATTACCATGTAACCCAGCAATTCCGCACCTAGGGACACACCTAAGCAACTTGAAAACATGCCCACACAAAAATGTGTACACCAATGTTCACGGCAATATTATTCCTAATAGCCAAAATGGAAACAACCCAAATGTCCCATAATGATTCAATAAACAAAATGCTGTGGAATATTATCCAGCCACAAAAAGAAATGAAGTGCTGACACACGCTACATGGATGAACCCCAAACATTATGCTGGGTGAAAGAAGCTGGACACAAAGGTTAGTATCCTACAATTCCACTGACATGAAACACCCAGAATAAGCAGATACATAGAAGCAGAAATAGTAAACTGGTGGTTGCCATGTGCTAGTCAAGATTGGCCCTCCAAGGACAGTGTGGAATACTCTGCTTCGCAGCAGAGGAGGAAGTCAAAGGTGGCTTCTAGCAAAGTGGAGAGCTAGAAGGGTCAGGCACAGGGTGGCCCACAGACGAGAACAGAGATGAAGAGACAGGACGCAGGATCTGGCCACGGCCCCATACTCACAGCTTCTCCAGCATCTTGAGTTTACTCTGCACTTGAGAGGCCCTGTTGGCATTGTAGCGAAACCGGTCAATGAAAACCTGCAGGGGAGGCGTGCAGGCATTGGGGAAACTCCCTCACTATCCCCCACTCTGGAACCCATGGGATGGGAGCCCCAGGCCTGCCGGGCCCCGCACCTGGATGTGCTGGCGATACTGCTGCTGGGCCTCATATTCCCGCTGCTGGTTGAGCAGCCGCTCCTGCTTACTCTTGATGAAGGTCTCAAAGTCCCCCCGGTAACCATCTAGCCGCTGGCTATGCAGATGGATGATGTCTGTGGCGATGGCATTCAGGAAGTTGCGGTCATGAGAGACGACGAGGATTGTGGAGGGCCATGTCTGAGGGGTCACAGGACGGCAGGTCCAGTTTGGGAGAGCAGTCAATTCTCGGGCCTCCAGGTATCTTGGAGGCCGACTTTCCCCCACTCACTCCAGCACCCATAGGCACTCACCTGCAGGTAATTCTCCAGCCACAGGATGGCCCTGACATCCAGCATGTTTGTAGGTTCTGGAGAAGCAGGGGAGCACACACTTGGGACTGCAGGGCTGGAGAACTAGGAACTTGGATGCTACCACCCTGCCCATCCTAAAGCCTGGGTGCCCCATTTCAAACTCACCATCTAAGAGCAGCAGATCTGGCCTAGGAAAAAGAATACACGGCCTGAGGGCTTAGGGCAGCAACTCACTGCCGCCTCCCAAGAGCTAAGACCCATCTTCCATAGGGCTCCATACACTGGCCCAGAAGACTCACCTAGCAAATAGGGCCCGGGCTAGGGCCAGCCTCATCCTCCAGCCACCCGAGAACTCCCTAAAGAATGACGGGGCCACATTAGGGGTGGGTGTTCATCAGGGCAGAAAGGGGCTGAGCCAACGGTTCAAAGTCAAGAATGGCAAAGGTCACTCACCGGGTGGGCTGCTGCTGCATTTTAGGAGTAAAGCCAAGCCCAGCGAGAATGACTGATGCCCTAGGAGGGAAGAAATAGAAGAAGTCAAGTGGAACAGTCCACAGAAGGGAAAGGAAATTTGAAGGAGGGAGGGGGATTTGAAATACCTGGCAGGTGCCTTGTCAGCCTCAATCTCCTCCAGTTTGGCATAGATTTCTGCCAGCTCTGCAGCTTCAGAGCCCTCCACCCTGGAGGGAGGAGAAACAGCAAGTGGCCTAAGTGGGGGCAGTCTAGGAGGATGTCCTGCACCCTATACAGCTGGAAAGAGGCCACTGGCTACCTTGTGGCTAGAAGAGGAAGAGAATACAGGAAGGATCTGCTCAAGGTAATGAGGGCAGTGGGCACTGTGGAAAGGACAAGGGCTGTTGAGTCCCAGAGTACCAAGTTCCAAGCTTGGTCGATTACTAGGATGGACATGCAAATGGTGGATTGTTCCAGTACGGCAGGCACTCTCTGAGGGCCAGCAGCTGCTAGTTACTCCCTAGCAAGCCCTCACCTGCCAGTAGCAATCTGGGTGCTGAGCTCTCGCTCCCGCCGTAACAGGCCCTCCCGCACACTGTCACTCTCCAGCACACTCTGTAGGGCAGGGGTGTCATCTCCAGCAACCTCTTGCTCAACATGCAGCAGGGAAATGTGGGCTGGAACCCGCAGACTCCGGGTGGCCAGCATCTTCAGTAACGTGGTCTTCCCCAGCCCATTCCGCCCCACCAGCCCGTAACGGCGGCCCCATGCCAGGTTCACATCAGCTCCAGCCAACAGTACTCTGCAGGAGTGGAGAAAGGAGACCAAAGGTGCTCTAAAAATAGGTGCACAGAAAGTTTAACGATAAACCTAACATTGTTTGTAGCCCCATTTCATCTCTCTAAATTCTCCTCTAATTAGAAAAAGAAAGCCAAGCCCCACCCCCACCATTCCCTCACCTGTCACCGAAAGCCACATCGAAGTTCTCAATTCGCACATCATAGGATTTGTTCTTGCCAGATGATTCCAACCGACTCTCCTTTCTGCTGCCTGCCTGGCTGGCTGATGCCTCTTCTAAGACTCTTTAAAGGGAGAAATGGACAGCTCTTAGTGCTCCCCACCACCTTCTGTCCAGGCAGAAACTGCTCTGCTCTCTTCTGAGCCATGCTTTCTCCACTCACAGAGGGTTGCTGGTCTTGAGTGTGTCCTTCTCTGACCGCTTCTCCTGCTTTGCCTTAAGTCGAGCCTCGGCCTTCTCAAGCTTCTTTGCATTCACTGTCTAAGGATCCAAACATATTGACTTCACTCTAGGGCGTAGGCTCAGAAAGGAACCCGAAGAGAGAACACCTCAGGTAAACCCTCTTAACTTACCCAAGATGAACAGACTCAAAGGCTCAGGGAAAGACACAGTCAGAAATCCCCCAAAAAGATCCTCCAATTAGTCCACTCCCAATCCCATCACACAGTCCCTCCCTTGCTTCCTCCTCCTCACCGAGGACTGTTCCCTCTTTAGCAGTCCTGGAAGTTTGGTTCCACAGTCTGTAAGCGATAAGAAAAGCAGTCACCTTCTCCCTGAGGGAAGGGAAACTAACACTTTGAGTGACTAATATGAACCAAGCACAGACATAGACGTTTTCTACAAAGCTTTATGATCCTGGAGATAGATGGCTATTATCTTCCCTGCACTTAAAAAACAACAACAACAACAACAACAACAAAAACCCTCACATAAAAGAATACAGAGGCATAGGCGGGGGTGGGGACAGATAACCAACTCTAACAAGATCATGCAGCTGGTTAGTAAGGTGCAAAATTGGAGAATGAAACCAAGTCTGTCCAGCTCCAGGCTCTTAGGCTTCCTATACTATACCCAAGAGCTGGGAGAACCCTCCAACAACACCTCCCCGCCCACCATGGGCTCTTCTGCCCTAGGTAAGGACATCAACTAGCTCCTACCACCCTGTCCTGCGGAAAAGACGTAGTAGGAGCCGTAAGCTGCAGGGGGCAGATAGCTAGGGGCGGAAAAAAGGACAGAGGGCAGTTAGTTCAGCCTCCCCTCACTCACCGTAGTTCTCTGTTATCTTTGACAACTGGATGGGGGCGTCCAGTAGCACCTGGCTATTTCCCTGGCTCTGTGGTTCAGCCCTATGTCGGTCGGGACAGAAAGCGCAAAGTTAGGAGTTGAGGGAAAAGCTCTACGGCCGTCAGACCTTCCCCCACCTCTTGTCTCCGGACCGTTCGCCCTCCCTTCGCCCCCATCAGCCCCTACTCCCTGGCACATACAGGCGCAGAGTGTTGTACATGCGCTGGCACACGGCCCTGATGCCCGCGTCATCCTTGCTGTCCCCGGACACCTCTTGCAATAGTTCCCCCACAGCTTCCACCAGGTCATCCACAGACTCAAAGTCCGAGCTGCCGCTGTGCAAGACGCCTTCGCAGGGCGTGGCAGAACGAGGAAGGTATCAGGCAGGGAGGACACACAAGCAGTTTCCCCAAACAGCGGCCCCAGTCCAGGCTCCAGACCCAACCGGCCCCCGGGACAAGAGGTCATGCAGAGGAGAGGCCTGGCAAGAGTCCCCGGCACGACGCTCGCTTAGGCTTTCCTCCGGCTTCCACTTTGGCCTCCTCAGCCGGCTGATTCAGTTCTGCTTACCCGTCACGTAGTCGAAGACCTGTCCGTCAATTTCTGGGAACTCGCTCCGCAGGATTTCGGCGCAAGTCGCCATGTTCCAGTCGAGAACCAGTCCGCGCAGTCGCTGTGAGCCCCCAGCCTAGGCCCGCCCCCCGCCCTGTCCCCGAAATCTCTCCTCTCCTTGCAAGGCGCATGCGTAGCGGTGACGCAAGAAAGGAGCGGAGTGCTAGGAGCCCGGTGGGCGGGGCGAGCGGGGCCCAGAGGAGAGGCGCTGAGCGTGCGCCGGGGCCGTCCTCTCTGCGCGTGCGCAACGGCTTTTCTGTTGAAAGATTAGCCACACGTGCGGTTCCCGCTGCCTTCTGGGACGTGGAGTTCCAGGAGCGAGGGGTGGGGCGGGGGCTGGAAGCTCAAGGTTTATCAGGGCGCGAGGTGCTGGTGGTCTGGCAGGTGGGAGCCTCCCAAGAGACAGACGGCTGATAAAGCACTTTGGCTTTGCCGGGTTTTATGCGCTCCCTCGAGGCGCGTCTGCTGTGGCTGCGCACCCAGCCAGGCCCATTTTGGAGCCCGCCCAGAGCTGCTGATTCACCCTGGTCCCTGACTCTGGGCGCTAAGCTCCCGCTCCCGCCGTAACGGGTCCTGCCGCACATTGTCACTCTCCAGCAAACTCCCCCGCCACCTCCCAGTGCTTTGCTTTCGCGGGCCCCCAGATCCTACGGGCTCCTCAGCCTGGTGGTCAGCGCCGCCCGCCTGCCCGCCGCGACTTGTCTTTTCATACTTCATAATTGAGATGACCTTTGCGAATTAAGCCCATTCAGTTCTTCCACCATCCCAGGGCACGTCCAAATCCACCGCCAAAGGGCAAGAAAACCAGAAGGACAACGTGGCTTGTATAAATTCACTGGTATTTATTCCCTACCTACACCCAAAGCCGACTTTTTCGCACCCTGAATCTCAGTAAATGCCAGTAAAAGGCTACTTCCTTTTACCGATTCCCTCAGGAAGCTAGGAATTTCCTCCAAAATGACGTTACTGCTTTATATTTAACGTGACAATTCCTCCAATCGTCCTGTAAAGTGGCACCCAAAATTACATTACTCCCCATTTATCCCTTTGGATTAAAAACATTGCCATCAGCGGGCCCGGTGGCTCACACCTGCAATCCCAGCACTTTGGGAGGCCGAGGAGAGCTGATCACCTGAGGTTGGGAGTTTAAGACCAGCCTGACCAACATGGAGAAACCCCGTCTCTACCAAAAATACAAAATTAGCAGGGCATGGTGGAGCATGCTTGTAATCCCAGCTACTCAGTAGGCTGAAGCAGGAGAATCGCTTGAACCTGGGAGGTGGAGGTTGCAGTGAGCGGAGACCAGGCCATTGCACACCAGCCCGGGCAACAAGAAACTCCGTCTCAAAAAAACAAAAACAAAAAACAAAAAAAAGGGCAAAACCTGCCATCATGAGGAATCAATCAATCCTGATAGTTAACCATTTTACAGGAAATACAGGTAAAGAGCATTATGTTAAGTGACTTCATGGGGCAACAGGCAAATTCTGATGGGAGAAACTACAGAACTCTGGTTTCTCTGACAAAACTGCAAGACCTGAAGGGAAACGTCGATTTTAAAATTTGAGCATGATCTCGGCTCACCGTAACCTCCGCCTCCTGGGTTCAAGTGATTCTCCTGCCTCAGCCTCCTGAGTAGCTGGGATTACAGGCATGTGCCACCATGCCCGGCTAATTCTGTACTTTTAGTAAAGATGGGGTTTCTCCATGTTGGTCAGGCTGGTCTCGAATTCCCGACCTCAGGTAATGGTCGCTCCTCAGCCTCCCAAAGTGCTGGGATTACCGGCATGAGCCACCACGCCTGGCCCATTACATTATTCTACTTCAGTTTATGTTTGAAATTTTCTCTAGTAGATTTTTCAAGTGTAAAAAAGCTGAAACTAAGTAAGGGAAAACCACTGAAGGCAAACTTGCTCTTTTATCTGCCCCAACACACCAGCAGGATTTTGGACCTTCCCCAGGGGTACTTTTGTAAAATGCACTGCTGGGGAGGGGGAGAAGCAAGCCTTTCCTCCTGCCACCCACTCAGCAAGATTTGGGAAGGCTGGGTAAATGATGGAATTAAGAGGTCAGTTTCTCAGGATGGCTATAAGACCAAATACAAACTTTGCTTCATCTATAATCTAATTAGAAAACATCTGCCTAAGAATTAGAGAAAGAGTTGGGTGCCGTGGTGGTGTGCGCCTGTAATCCCAGCTACTCCGGAGGCCGAGGCAGGTAAGATCTCTTGAGCGTAGGAGTCTGTTGGCCAGGGGAAATAAAAAGGAGCTAGGGAAATAATCTCCCCCAGGATACTGGGGCCCACTGGGGCTGCTTGCCCTTGAGGCTTTCTTATAGGGGCCAGGAAACCTGGGCTTACAACCCACAAGGATAAGGGCTTGGATGGCCCAGGAAGGGCCTGACTGGGACAAGACAAGGAAAGCACCTTTAGAGTACTCAGAACAGAAAACTGTGGGAAGAGCAGTACCACCAGCCCCTCCCCACCTAGCTCCCACATCAACACTCAGCCAACAACTCCACTCCACAGAGTTTATTGGGTCTATAACTGGACAAAGTCACACGTGTACAAAATGAAGCTCACACTATCCCAAAGCAGAGTAGGGACTGAGGACTGGGGATCCATTACTGGCCTCTGGGGAGCTCCGAGTGAGGGGCAGCCAACCCTCCCACTCCAGAGGTGTGGCCACAAGGGTGGGAAAGAAAAGGAGCCCACCTGGCTTTGGTCACAGAACTCAGCGCCTGGCACTAGGCCAGGACAGACAGGCGGCTGGGAGCAGGAGCCTCAGAAGCACCCTGCCCAGGGAGCCCGGGGAGCCCAGGGACTGCTCCACAGTCCCGCTTGCAATGTGCTTGGCCCAGAGCTAGACTCAGGGGCTGGTGCAAAGGGAAGGCAGCAAAGCAGGAGGGAGGAGACACTGACGTGTAGTGGCAGGGAAGGAGGGGCACCTGGACCTGTGGAGGAGGGTGGGGGGGAGGTGGGCTAGCGGCCTAGTGGCAGCTAGCAGCGCGTTTCGTAAATGCCGCTGCGACCAATGTAGCGCACCCATTTGATGACATCGTGGTCGCTGTAGTTCAGCTTCGGTTCAAACACCTTCAAGTAGCGCACCTTGAGGCCAGAGGGCGCGAATGGCACCTGGGCAAGGACAGCTCGTTAGAAGTGCGGCCTTCCTCGTACAGCCGCTCTCCTCTGGGAAGTCCCATTGCCCTGCCCCTACTTCATCTCCATTACAGGTGTTCGAATGGCTGTGGCCCTGAAAGCAGCTAGGGGGTGAGGGGCCCTCTAAGAGGTGACTAAAGAAGAAAGCACTACCTATGACACCTTGAATCAGTTCCTTTAACAGCAGGAGACAGCAACCAAAGAGTTGCTTTAGAATATACTTATCCTGCCCAATATCATGAACTTAAAAATAAGGCGTAGAAAATGATGTCTACCACGCGTAAAACAAAGTCAGCCCATTGTTCTGTCAGCAAGTAAACTCTGTGTCTCACCTGGCATTTAAACAATCTTAGTTTTTCAAAAGAACTGTGTTAGGACAAGCCGAGAGAAGTAAAAGATTTTCCTCACTATGAATAGTCCTTTCTGCGAGGAGGCTTGTAGGGGAAGGACGGATCTATGAATTAAAGCCACTTCTTTCTAGGCCTCAAGTCTCCTCATCTCTAAGGCGTTTGTCAAGATGATCTCTAGGAGCTTTTCCAGCATACCCCAGCATGACGCTAGGTCCCTCCTCTGCCATACCTCAAAGTTCATGGAAATGGGGGGTCGAGCCCATTTCTTCTTGTCGTTGGTAGGCAGAAGCTCAATCTCTGCGCTGATCTGCGATTCCTTCATGCCTGCCATGCGCTTGATCCTGGGAACACAGGGACAGTGGGCAGCCCGTTGCAGCTTGGAGGAGTTTCAAGGGCAGTTGCCCATTTTAAGCAAAGGAGAGCCCAGGAGGAACCCGGACAAGGAGACGTGGTCAGGGCCCTGAAAGCCACTTGCTGTGGAGCCTTGGGTTACTCCTTCAGGACAGCATGCAGTTTCTGCTTAGACACGGGGGCACGCTGTCCTTTGCTGTCTGCCTCACAGATACATTACAGGGGCAAGTAGGGAAATGCTGAAGCATCTTAAAAAATAAGCACGTGCATGAACCCCAGTGCAGGCGTGTACTCACTCACACAGAGGTATAAGGGCTGACAGTACCAGCCGAGGCTCCTAGAACAGCAAACAGGCACACTCCCCCTACCCCTCATGCAGATCAAAGGTGAAACAAGAAGGTACACTGGCATCCCGAGCCCTGCTGTGGCCTCATGAAGGCAAGACTCACTTCCACACGATGGCGTTCTCGCTGGCCTTGTACTTGGCCTTCCCCTTCATGCAGATCACCTGCACCCCACTTGTGTTCAGGGGGGTTGGGATCCTCACCTAGAAGTGACACACCAGTCAGGGAGCTCTGTCAAGCTGTGACATCGCTGCCTTTATGCCTAGGGACAAGTTCTTCCTCCTCCCCGAGCCCCTTGTCCTCACCTCAATCTTCTGAGCCAGCAGTGAGGGTTTAAAGTTGGACTTGATGACCACCTTGACCTCCAGCTTGGTGCGTCCCACTTCTCGCACTAGCGGGATGACCCGGAAAGGAAGGATGATGTCCTTGGTTGTGCGATACCTAAGGGATGGGAAGCAAGGTCACCAAAGAGCCTGATGTACTTCCTCTCCTCGATCTCTGCCAGCAGCACTGGCTGCCTCCTCCCACCCCAGTGGCACCTCATAAGCTCAAACTCTCCATCTGGCGGGATGAAGCTGATGCTGCGTTCAGAGTCAAACTTGCTGAGTCGTACACACTGGTGGAAGGTGCAGTCATCAATGGCAATTGATTGCTTCCCGCTGCGGGCAGGGGCAAAGGAGGTCTTATTGGTATAGGAGAATGACAGGTGTCAGGCTGGGAGACCACTCCACCCCAGGCTAGCACCACAGACTATGAAAAGCTGCTAGAATGCAGCTTTCTGACTCAGAGGTCTGCCCCAGAGTTTGGGATGAGAAGGAGGCTTGCAAGCTCATTCTCTCCAGAGAGCCCTGCTGCTCGGGACCAGGGTGTTTCAGGCACACAGGATAGAGGCTGTCAGTATGTACAGAAGAGGCCTTGGTCCTAGGGACCAAACAAAGGGGCTTGCTCTCTGAGGACAATTCCCTCATCTCTCTTAGCACTAATGTCAAGAGCAAACAGCCAGGCTTCCCATCGGGAACACAGAGTTTACAGTTATGGTGGGAATGAAGTTCAGAAGAAACTTGGGTTCGCTAGACCCCACTGAGCCCTCCGCAGGACACTCCTTCCCGCCAGCTCCCTGCCTCAGGCACCTCTTGCTTGTTTCATCAGCTGTGCCTTTGCCCTGTTTTTCAATGACGATCTTGTCATTCATCCCAAACTTGCATTCAGGCATCCCACTCAGATAGCTCTTCATCACCACCCGGCCTGACACATGGGCGCTCAGCACCTGCCCTGGTGATGAACAGATAAATGGGGAGCAGCAGAGTCAGGCAGGCAGGCCCAGGATCCTGCCCTGGCCCCCTCCTGCGTTATCGTGAGAGGGACCTCGCCTTGTGGGGACATGAGCAGGTTCACACTCTCCAGCACATCCAGGAAGAGCTCGTTCCGGCGGTACTTGATGCCCTCTCGCCGCCAGCCGATCTGCCCCGTCACCTGGCTGGTGATCTGTGACTGCTCTTCCTTTGTCTACATGGGGGCAGAGACAAACAGCAACAGCCTCACTCCTCTCTCCCTTTCCTCATCCCGTCTCTATCCCTACTCCACCCTCATTGCCCTCCCTTCTAGTCCCCACCTGTAATCCATTTTCCCCTGTGAGCCCCAAAGGGCAGGGCCTGGATAAAACAAAGCAAAACTGCAAAGGTAGAAGCTAAGGGAACAGCTTACCTGATGCTGGAGGCCGCAGGGCCAATGAGGTGCCCACATGAAGCAGCAAGGGAGGCAGAAAAGGAGGAGAAAGCTATGAGGCTTGGATCCCAGGAGACGGCCCAAGCTCTCTCCCCACAAGGAACACCAGGCCTCAGGAGCAGGCCTCCTCCCCCACCCCTCAGTGCAGAAGGAAACTGCTGGAGCTGTATTCCTGGTAACAGAGATGCTGAATTGGCTGCTCCTGCAGTGGGAGGACCACACAGGGCACACTAAGCCTGCAATCACAGCCGGAGGCTCAGGCCAGCACTTCCTGTCACGGGAGGGCTCATGAGTCAGCTCGGACAAGGCTCAGGGGCCAGCAGAGATGAAGGGAGATGGGACTCCACCCTGACTATAGTTTGCACAATTCAAGTACCTGACTCTTGATGCCCTGCTGGGTGATGAAGGTTTTCAGCGCGCCTGTCTCGGAATTCTGTGGGTAACCAAAGTCTAGAATCTCTGCAAAAAGAAGGGAACCATCAGCTCCTGGTCAAAGCTTCTTCATTCCAGTCCCCACTCAGGCCTACACATGTCTGGCTGACACAGCTTCTGAAGTCCGTGTGGGATCATCTCAACAAAGTCTTCTAGCTCTGTAGCATTATTCTGTGATTTGTGCTTTATAGGAAAACAATTCAAATGTTTGATTTTTTTCAAATAGAGAAATCAAAGCCAGCTGCAGTGGCTCATGCCTGTAATCCCAATGCTTTGGGAAGCCAAGGTGGGAGAATCACTTGAGACCAGGAGTTCAAGACCAGCCTGGGCAACACAGTGAGACCCAGCTCTACAAAAAATAGTCAAAATGAGCCAAGCATGGTGGCATGTGCCCATGGTCCCATCTACTCAGGAGGCTGAGGCTTCATTGAGCTGCAACTGTACCACTGCACTCAGCATATGTGACAAGAGCAAGACCCTGTCTCAAAAACAAAGAGAAATCAATAGAAGAGTCACATGGCCAACGGGTGGCAAGTCAAGAAGCTTTGACTTGTTTTCTCCAGAAAACAGACATTTGGAAGATGGAAGGACTCACCTTCCCTTACATCACACTGTACAGAGAAACAGAGATAACAGTGCACCTCAAGGGGCCTGTAATAGCACACTCTCCCCCAGACTCTGAAGCAGCTGCCGAGATGGGAAACCGGGAGGATAGCCAGTTAACCAAGGTCCAAGCCAAAAAGGAAAGAGGATGAATACAGGAGGCTCAGCCACCAAACCTGACTCAGGTTCCTAGCCCCCTGAAAGACCAAAACTTCCTCTGTCCACCTGCTGGCCTATTTCTGTGTTCTACTTCAAAGCAGCCTTTAGGTCTGGATGTGAACTGGCCTTCTAACAGGTATAGAGATCCTAGCCCAAGAGACCAGATACTCAGAAAGTTCAGAGTGCACCAGAGCCTCAGACCTGCACCCAGCTTCAGGCCAGGCCCAGCTTGGTTCTTCCCCACCCTAGGCCCGCCGCCCTGCCAGCCCACCAGCCTCACCATCCAGCAGCTCATATATAAGCACAAAATTGTTCTTGATGTTTTCCTCGCTGATCTTGCCAAAGTAGGCAGCCATCACGTCACACATCTTATAGAGGAATTCGAAGACCATGGCAGCGTTGACATTCTGTTTGGTGACTGCTGCCAGCCAGATGTTGGACCGCTTGACATGGAAGAAACTGGTGCGAGCAATGTTGGTGACAGGGCTGCGCACCTGCTGCCGGGCATGGATAACATTGACCCGAAAGGCATCCACTGCGTTCCTCCTGAGGGAAAAGGGTGTATGGGGCCTGCTCAGCACCCAGGCCAACTTCACCCAAAAAGGACCAACCACAGCTGCTAATAGCCCCACCCTCCTTACAGCAGAAGTCTGATACACACACTCTAAAGAAAACCAATGCCTAAACCACTAGGGTGGTTCCCTTCTCATGACTACCCGTGGAGGCATGGGGAGCGGGCCGGAGCGGGGCTGGTGTCTATAGCCCCTGAGAAATAGAGAAGTCAGACATTAAGGCCGACGTAACCTTAGTAACGTGAAGTTCATCAGGTTTAGAGACAGAAAGTCCTGACTCCCAGGGCTGGCCCAGTTTCCCAGTTTCATCTAGCTTCCCCGTAAGCTCCCAGGCCCAGGACAGAAGGAGACACTGCTTGTTCTCCAGTCCTCCCACTAGTGTCCCACCAGTGGGGAAGGCCAGGTCCTCCAGAAGTTAGACAAAGCCAGCATGACTTCTGAAGTCCTGAAGGAGGGAGAGGTACCAAGGGGCTGTGGAACTGTGCAACCCATTCTTGCCAGGATCCAACTCCAGAGCAAGTTCAGGGAATGGAAAAGGATGCAGGAAAACAATGATGGGGGCAGGGCCCCCCCGACCTGTACCTGGGCAGCAGCTTGAGAGGCCGCTTACCTATTGCTACGGCAGCCAATGAGATGGGATGAGAGAAATGACGCCAGCAAGAAGAGGAGAGTGACAGCAACGAGAGAGAGGGTTAGACACACAACACACCGGGAAGGAGCACACACCATGAGGCAGAGGCAGACGAGACAGGCAAGGCGGCGCGTGACCCGGCCTTGGCTTGCCCAGTCCATCCGAGGCAGGAGGGGCTGGGGGTGGGGTGCAGCCAGCCAGGTTCAGCCAGGCCAGGCTTGCCGTAGCTGCAGCTCTAGCTCATGCCACGCCACCAGCCAACAGACAGACAGCCTCCAAAGCAAGGCCAGGCCAGCCCAGGGCAGCCCAACACCCGAGAGTCAAGTGAGGGGCACAGCCACAGGCCCATTCTGTGACTGTATCTCCAGCTCTCTGGGGAAGAACAACAGGCAGCTGAGCGCCTTGCAGGCTAGGCTAGGTCCCCTCAGTCGGAAAGAACGAGGGCGTCCAGGGGGCACAGAATGAGAAGGCAGGCTGTGGCTGTGTGAAGGTCTGAGGGGCCCAGGATATGGAGCCATTCTGGGTCTATTCTGATAGGCCAGGGAGGGCTGCATGGCCTCCCTGCCCTCCCTCCATGACCTGGAGAGTGCCTCACGCTTCCTCCCAGCCTCTCCCCAAGGAATGGCCCAGAGGAACTGAAGCCAGCTGAGTCAGCAGCCTGCCTCCTGAGAAAGGGAGCGTGAGAGGATTCAGCAGCCTGGAGAGGCTTTCAATAGAATCCAGTGAAGGCGCTTGACATGAGAAGGGCTTCTGAAAGCAAGGCTTAGATGGATTAGGACCTCCAGCCTGGCCACTAACTCCGCCCACTGGAGGCACTTCTCCCTCCTCCTCCTCAAGGAAGGACTTAACTAGCCTGGGTGAAAGCACTCATCTTCAGCACCCAGGCCTGTGACTAAAGAAACAGGATGCAGGAAGGGCAGGAGTTCCTCAGGCTGTGGGACCTTGCCATTCCACAGGTCCCACCTCATGGCCTGCAGGTTGCCTGCCAGGCCAATGCCACCAGACCTAATGGGAGCCAGGCTAACTAGCTGGGCTTCCAGGATGCAGCCAGGGATCAGGGTGGCCCAAGTCAAGCCTCTGGTGGGAACAGACCTAATCCTGCATGCTAGGGCTAGGGAGGAGGTGAGGGGGGCACAGCTGGCTGGGCCAGGGGACTCACCCGATGTCATCTCGGTAGACCCGGGAGATGAGCACCTCCCCCTTGTGATTATAGATGAATAAGCCTCCAATCATGGCGGCAGATCAGTCTCCGAGGCCCATCGCTCTGAGAACAGACCTAGGATAGGCGGGGCGGGGAAAAGAAGGCCTCAGAACCCCTGCCAACATCCCCTGTGGAGCTGTGCAGGTCACTGGAGCTTTATTCCTGATTCAACCCTCTAGCAAGTGACCCTGTAGCCCTCCCAGACAGGCCCCTCCCCTCAGCCAGGCTCCAGTTCCTGTTTATTCCACACTGGATGGGAGAAAGAAATGGAGAGAGATTAGGCCCAGGACTCTAAGGCCATTTTGACCCTCCGTTTCCTGGAGCTGAGCACCAGTAACCCCCGCCTCCTCTCCTGAGCACTGAGCTCAGAAATGATCCTTTTCGGCCTCCTCCTGTGCAGACTCTCAGGCTCCAGCCTGTGAGTCACTAAGGCCTGCCTGCCTGCGGCTGCAGGAATGGTGGTAGGAATTACTACAGCTGGTTCAGGCCTGGACCCCCCAGGCCTAACCTTTAGGGCATCCAGTCTCTCGGGCTCCACTACCCTTCAGAGAAGGTCGCAGGGCCTGAACCTCCCGCACTCACATTCCAGGGAAGGGTGTGAGGAGGAGAAGAGAAGGGAGCCCTTAGGCCCTAATGTCGACCCAGGAGCGTGGCTTAACCTCTTCCTGGCAGTGGAATAAGCAGGCAAAGGGCAAAGGAGGAAGGTCCAGTGCTGGCAGACTACACTTCCATCACCCAAGCTGCTTATTACAGTTACTTCTGACCACCGCTCCCCTTTCAAAAAGCTCTGGAATGCAATAAAAATAAGGATTGTGGTGGGGGTGGCAGTGGTGCAACCTCATAAAATTAAGAAATCTTTCTATCTGAAATCGTGATCCAGGCCCATCTAGTAACTCACTGCTGGCCCGCGTATCTATAAGCAAGAGCCAGGGATGTCAGAATGCCTGAATTATCCAAATTATTTGGGTCAAATTAATTTAAGTTGTTTGAGAAAAGGCGCTACTTTGGTTTTAGATTTCCTGGATTAGCCCTGGTATTAATTTCACAGGGAGTACTTTAGCAGACTTTTCTAAACTGGAAAATAAAGCCTTTTCCTGTGGCTGTCAAGGTCTTCCAGAGGGGTGAGCGCTCTCAAGGTGCTCGACTCATACCATGCCTCAGTTCCAAACAGCCTAGGAGAGGAAATGCAAAATGGAAGTAGAGCCTGGGGCAAGGAACCAAGTCCACAGGTACCGAGTGGTAGGTAGCGCAGGGCACCGGAGAACCAGAGGTGGGGCCTTGGGCAGAAATGGAACATTTAGTTAAGGGGAAAGACCTGCAGCGACAGTCAGGCAGCGTCCCCAGGTGAGCCCACAGCAGCAAACTGGGCTGATGGGGTGTACCTAAAGGTAAGAGTTTCCAGTATGGAAAAGGTCAAGGCTTTAAGAAGGAAAAGCCGGCAGGGGGAGATTGAGAGTGGTGAACAAGCCGGGGCTGACAGAGCCTGCCTGGGATTCGTCTGCAGAGTAATGAGGGGGTGGTGGGCTTTTCGCCTTGGGGAGGGCATCGTGGGAAAAAATGGTGCCATGGGGTGCGGGGGCTGTCACGGGAGGTCAAAGAGCCACGGCGTGTCACTGAACTGAGAGGAGGAGGCGCTGCATGGTGTGAGACTTGTCATGGTGCAAGGCGGCGGCACAAGGGGGTGTCACTGTCCTACGAGACGGGAAAATTGTCCTTGCGCGGAGGGCTAGGGGGTTGGCAGGATCCTAGGGAGGGGGCTGCGCAGCGTTCCTGCTCTGGGAGGATTCCAGGCGGTCTCCCTCTCTTGGGAGGCGCCAGGCGGGTCAGGTGGAGGGCGCCGCTCCCCGCCAGCCCTGTAACCGCGCCCTGGGCGCCCCCGCCCCGCCGTCCGCTCGCTCCCGGGTCTGAAGGCTGAAGCCACTCCCGCGTGTGGGCAGCTTTTCTCCCAGCTCAGTGCAGGGCAGGGCAAAGCTGGGCGGCGGGACAGACGACCCACGGCGTTCTCCCCCAGCCCGTAAAGCCAGATGCCCGGCTCACCTGGTGTCCGCGGCCTTCTGCTTTGCCGGCCCGGCCACTCTCGGGATCCCAAGATGTCCGCCCGCCCCCTGCTCGTCTGCCCGCTGCCTCGGCTTTCACCGCAGTGCCGCGGCCCCGCCCCGGCACCGGCTGCGCGTGCGCGCCCGCCTTCCGCGCCGACTACAAATCCCGTCAGGCTTCGCGGCCTCCTTACTTGCAATTTGAAGCTCTCCAAGTTTAGCAAAACCACAACTACCGACTGCCTTCGAGAAACCGTCCCCGCCTCAGGGGGAGGGATAGGCATGGCCTTAGTCGGACCTACCAGAAATACACATTCCAGAATACACCGCTCCACCCACCTAATTTTTTTTTTTCACTGAGCACACTGGGAATTGTAGTCTCTGCACTTCCTCCTGTTCCTATCTGTTTCAGAGAGCTTTGGAATACTAATGTCATTTGTAGAAGCACATCTGTTAAGCCTCGGATTGCTGTAGGCCTTTTCTGTCTCCAGAGTCCCAGGACTGGCTGTCCTCACTTTACACACAAATAAATGCAACTTGGCAGTAGACGTGTTTGTGCTGAATTTACTGCTTTCTAACAGTACCTCTGATTCTCCCAAGCTTTTCTCAGATATTTGTTCCAGACATGAGCTTTTTCCAAGGGATTCAGGACCCAAGGAGAAGTAGAGGCGACTACTTGGGAAGAAACTAAAGCTTTTCACAAATATGTCCATGACGTACACTCTTCCTCGAGGTCAGCTAAAGCTTTTCATGAATGGGCCAATGTTCTCCTTAGCTATACGATTCTTATGCCTTCTAGTGACAGGCATATATGTTGCTTAGAAGACGTTAAAAGAGTTGAATTTAGTTGGACGTGGGATTTGAAATCCCCTCTTTGATAAACATAATCTTTACATCCAAGCTGAGGAGAGATAGAGCCAACCCTCAAACATGAAGGGCCTGCTTGGTTCTGGCAGAATCTGAAGAAAATCTGTTGGCTCTTCTCTTTCTGTGGGCAGAGATAAATTGCTGCTTTCCTTGGGCAGGACTGCACCTGTCATGGGAAGAAGGAAGGTCAAGAAAGGGCAGATCTGGTTGCAAATGTTACAGTCCTTCACAGCCTCCAGTCAGAAGCCACAATGTGGCAGGATGAAGATCTGACCTCCTTCAAATCATAGTCACAGCCTGAAGTCATTAAATGACTGAATACTGGCATTTCTAATTTTTGAACCAGCATTCCAGGCTTCAAGACTCCTACCTTTGCAAAAGTTTTATCTTCTAAAAATACCCTAAACTGCTACCAATTTAGAGTAAATAATAATGATGATAAAATAATAATAATAGCTACCATTTATTGAGCACCTACTCTACTGTGTGCCAGGCACTATGCTAGGCACTTTTCGTACAATATCTAATTTAAATCCTCACAACAACCCTGTGAGGTAGGTATTATTATCATCATTTTACATACGAGGGAACTGAGGCGCAGAGAGGTTAAATAACTCTCCTATCACACAACCAAAAATAGTAGAGCTGGAATTCAAACCCAAAACAACCTGACTCCAAATCCCGTGCTCCAGTGAATTAAAGTAGAGACAGAGGGGAAAGGGAGGGCCAAATTCAAGAAAGATTGTTGGAGTGAAATGGATATGTTGTGCTGATGAGTAAGATATGGGAAGAAGGAATGTAAGCTCATAAACGTTTCTAGCTGGTGAGCCTATGTAGATTGTGATGAAGGTAACCAGGACAGGAATTCAGGAGGAACATACTTGGTTGGGCACGTGAGTTGAGTCCATATGGAAATGCCCACAGAGACATCCGGTAGGTAACACTAACAGATCTGAAGTCTGGGGGAAGTTGGGGTTGGAGCTATATATTTGGGAATCACCAGCGTATCAGCAGCAATTGAGGATATCCGGATGAATGACTCCATTTTGGGAGTAAATAGAAAGGAAAGAGAAGTGAATTCAAGACAGAACGATGGAAGCACTGATACTGACAGGCACGAGCAATCGTGGAGAAATTCTCAAGAGGGTCGGACAAGACAGAGTCAGAGCGAGAAGTACATGAAACAGCCCTGCTGTGGTGGCTGGAAGTTATGGACTGGGTTGGGAAAAATCTAGAGCTCCCAGAAGGCAGGCAAGACTGAGTCACACTTCCAACAAAGCCCTCTGCTCACCAAAATCCCAAGTATTGTTTTTGTTTGTTTGCTTTTGAGGCAGAATCTCACTCTGTCACCCAGGGTGGATGCAGTGGTGCAATCTCAGCTCACTGCAACCTCCACTTTCTGGGTTCAAGTGATTCTCATGACTCAGCCTCCTGAGTAGCTGAGATTACAGGCGGGCACCAAAACACCCATCCAATTTTTGTAATTTTAGTAGAGATGGGGTTTCACTATGTTGGCCAAGCTGATCTTGAACTCCTGACCTCAAGTGATCCGCCTGCCTCAGCCTCCCAAAGCGCTGGGATTAGACGTGAGCCACCGCACCTGGCCAAGTATTGTTAATTGAATGAATGCCAAAATGTCCCTACCTTGGTTTACCTCAAAACCTGGAGCTAAGGACTTCATCTCACTTTTGACACCCCAGCCCCCAAAATATGGAAGCCCAGGGGAGCCAGGAGAATTTATAGCAGAGGCTTAAAGAGAAAATCATGATTTGTTTAAAGTGGAGAATAAGGTGAAAAATAAAACTTGGCGCTCGGTCTGGAAGTCCTGAAGTGTCCTTGCCCAGCCCTGACTAGCTTGTGGGCTCGTGTCCTTGCAGTGGGGTGCCATGATGAATGTGAAAACAGGGAAGGTTACATGTAGGGGTGGGAATGGCCTGTCAGTCGTGGGGCAAGTCCTCTGCTGAGTCCAGCCTGACCCAGCTTACAGGCTTTATCCAGGTGCGAAAATGCTAGGGACACGTGTGGGAGTTTTTGGGCCACCAGGAAGGGGAGAAGGATGTCAGGGGACCAGCCCCACAACCTAGGAGAGGCTTAGGAGAGAGGGTCCAGCCCTTTGGCCAGGGGCCAGCCCCGAGGCTTAACTGAACTTGCATAGGCACCTGTTTGTGTCTCTGGGCATGTATGCACTCGACAGTGAGAAAGGTAAAGCGAGCTAGAGAGGCCCCCTGCAGCCTGCCATGTGTTGTGTGGCCTGATTCTGGAAAGGAGTCTCCACGCATGGGTGAAGCTGGGCCCTCCCCAGAAGCTTAGTGACTCAGTATGTTAACGTGTGGGTGTGGGGGCTGGACATCCTTGGGAAGCCCTGAGGGGCTGCCGAAGCAGGGTTCCTGGTCTCCTCGGAGGCTGGGCCTCCCCTCGCTGGGGGCTCACAGAAAGTCAAACAGCCCGAAATTCTTGGCTGCTCCAGGCCCAGGGAAAATTGGGGGAGGAAAAAAGAAAGAAAAGAAATGTTTCAGGCCTGGAGGTGAGATGAGCCTGCTGGTTAGTAGGGTTAGAGGTCTGAAGGAACCAGCACACAGGGCAGGCAGGGGCGGGGGTAGAGCAGAGATGTTCCCTGGAAGCCAGTAGCTAGCTGCTCGGGCAACTGAGGGGCCCTCGGGACCTCTGCTCGGCACCGGCAGGGACAGCACGACGGCCACCGGAGGCGACTACAGCTTTAGGTTGCAGGACCGAGGCGGCAGGCAGGGGTCGGTTAGTAGGGGCAGATGAAGCAAATGTCTTTTGGTGTCAGTCATGTGGGGTGAAGTCAAGACGTGCACACGTGCCTGATGGGATGGAGTTAATAGAGGGAAGATGTAGCTGAGTGAATGGTGAAAGGGAGCTGAAGGGGAAATGGGAGGATGAGGGAGTGAGCATCCCAAGGACACTGCCGGAGACAGCTCCCAAAAGGGGGTTTGCAGAGGGGAGTAAGGGGCAGCACCAACAAGTCTGGTCCCGGGGACACAAAGGATTCTGGGAATTCCTGTGCAGCGGTTAGTGGGCAGAGGAAACGAACTGGGCCACAGGCAGGTTAGGGGGCTGCAGAGCCAATCGGTAGGTGCATTCCACCCTTGCAGCACCCTGCGAGCAGTTAGCGCACCTGGATTTAGTTCCGTTTATTTCCCTTTCAGGTACCAGACAAAGTAAAAAAGACGGACGGATGGAGAGGAACGCAGCCGGCCAGGGTGGGAGCGGAATGGAGGTGGGGGAGGGGCCCTGCTCACATCACATCCACAAAGAACTCACTGGGGTTTCCCATGGCCATGCGGAAGGACTGTCTGCTGGCGGTGAGTTCCGGGGGCACTGAGGCCAGGTCGCGGCCCGGAGGGGCTCCTGGGGGGCCCATGGCCGTGGGCGGCGGGGGCAACATCAGCATGGGGGGGCCGTAGAGAGGGGGCACGCCGGGAGGACCATAGCTCGGGTGTGTGTGGTGGCTGCGAAGGCTGCTGGCCAGAGAATGGTGGCTGCGGTGGCTGTGTTCACTGGCCGCCGGGCCTGAGCGCTCGCTGGGCGCCCGCTCCCGCGGCCCCCGCAGGCTGCTGCGTGTCGTGTGGTCCGATTCGCTGCCGCTGCCCCCCGACTTGGAGTCCCCGGCCTTCGGGTCCTTCTCCTTCCTCCGATCACTGCCGCTACGGTTGGAGCCACTGCTCCGACTGCCTGTAGGAGGCAAACAGGGCCGGCGTGGGGCAGCTGAGCGGCGGGTGGAGCCCAGGGCCCACCTGTGGCCTTCCACCACCCCGCCTCTACCCTACCTTCGCTGTGCTGACTGCTGGCGCTGCCCCCGCCGTAGCTGTAGCCCAGCTCTGGGAAGCCCGGGTGCGGGTTGTAGGGGTGCGGGGGTGGCGGGTACTGGTACGGGAAAGCCATGGGCCAAGGGGCAGCCCCCGGGTGCGGCAAAGGGGCCAGTGTGTCCTGGTCAGAGGCGCCACTGGAGCCATCGTGATCGTGGAGAGACAGGTTGGCCATGTCTGTGGAGGGAAGGCCGCATGGAGCTAGGTCTTTCCAGAGAGAAGTCCCTAGCCTAGGTCAGGTGGGCTCTGGATGACAGACGTGGTAGTTTCTGGCTAGAATGAGAGGAGGCACAGACCACAGGGCTCCCCACTTCTGCAGACTCGCTTTGCCGCCACCAGAGCCAGCCCCGGGGAGACCCTCCTCAGGAAGGCCCTGAGTCATCATTCTAGATTCTCAGCTAAAGCTGTACTTCCCAATCCCTGGAAGGCCCTTGCGAAGCTTTTGTACTTTCTCTGCTGGCCTCAGTGGAATAGAAGCAGCAAAACTTTTTTATTTTGAGACGGCATCTCACTCTGTCCCTGAGGCTAGAGTGAAGTTGGCGCAGTTTTGGCTCACTGCAACCTCCTCCGGGTTCAAGCAGTTCTGCCGCAGCCTCCTGACAGGCGTGCACCACCATGCCCAGCTAATTTTTTTTTTTTTTTTTAATTTTTAGTAGAGATGAGGTTTCGCCATGTTGGCCAGGCTAGTCTCAGGTGACCCACCCGCCTCAGCCTCCCAAAGTGCTGGGATTACAGGCATGAGTCACAGCGCTTGGCCTGCAAAACTCTTATGTGGCCATTTTCTCTTCTGTTCACTCAGCTGGTGCAAGTTGGGGAATTTGGAAGGCTGAAATACCAGACAGCCACCAAGTACATCACACCTGAAGTTCATGAAGCATAAGAGAGAACATTATCTTCTGCAGATGTCAGCACAGCCCTATGAAGAAAGCATTCATCATGTTTTTCCCCCACGAGGACAGTGAAGTCCAGAGAGGTTCAATGACCAGCCCGAGGTCAGCCTGAACTGTAATCAGAATAGAAGCTAAGAGTAGCTTACTTTCTCCTTACCTTCTCTAATGAAGTCATTAATTAGGAGTAAGAAGCAGTTTGGGAAATTTTTTTTTTTGAGATGGAATTTCACTCTTTTTGCCCAGGCTGGAGTGCAATGGCGTGATCTCAGCACACTGCAACCTCTGTGTCCCGGGTTCAAGCGATTCTCCTGCCTCAGCCTCCCGAGTAGCTGGGATTACAGGCATGTGCCACCACGCCCAGCTAGTTTTGTATTTTTAGTAGAGATGGGTTTTCTCCATATTAGTCCAGCTGGTCTTATACTCCCAACCTCAGGTGATCCACCCACCGCGGCCTCCCAAAGTGCTAGGATTACAGGCGTTAGCCACCTCGCCCAGCCAGTTTGGGAAATGTAGGTAAAGTTTTACCCACTCCCTCACCTAGAACTAAATACCCACTAAAAGCCTAGAATGAGTGCAGGGCCTTCCAGAGATTCCCTATATAGGAGGTACTAGGCCCTGATTGCACTTTCCCGGTGCTGCTGGGGAGGGTAAGTAGGGTGGGAAGGGGCCAGAAAGAAAAAACAACTTAGGTGCCTCCCCCAGTGCTCTCCACCCTGTTCCCAGCCAGGCCTCGCTCTTCACAGCACTGTCTCCACTCATTAACATTCCTCATCTCATGACTCCGGTGCCCCCAGGGAAATTTACATTCCTTAAGGGCAAGGCTGCTCCCACCAATGTTGGAACTACCTTGAAGAGAGTGTAAGGGGCCAGCCACTAGGACTCAATACCTTCCTGGGACACCCTCTGCTCACACACTATTTTTACCAGTTCCCAGAGCTCCAAGAGAGCAATAATTGCCCTTGAGGCCACCTGCCCTATTAAGACGAGACATTCCTCCCAGCCCTAAGGAGATCCAGCCCAGCCTTCCAGGAAAGAAGTCAGGAGACAGGGTTGTGAGGCTGCCTGTGGACGCTGTAGCGAAGCCATCAACCTGTCAAGAGGCCAGCAGCGATGGGGAGTGGTGGGCGGGGGGGGGAAAGCAACGGTCTGTGTCAGCTCTTGCCTGAAGAGCTAATGATACCGTGAGCCTCCAGACTGTTGTCTTGAGGCAAATGACTGCTCCTCAGGGTTACCTAGGCCTCCAGTTCGTCCCTTTGAGCCTGTAACACCCCTAGCTGAGACTTTGGTCAGTGAGAAGGAAAAGGCCTGTTCCGTCAGTCTCCTCCTGAGCTGGGCCTCTGGGAGGTTGTGAGGCTTGAGTAAGATGATGCTTTAGGAACAACCAGCATGGTCAGGCAGAGCAGGCACTTAGAAAATGCCAGGCCCAAGAGGGAGATGTGGGCCAGGCGAACAGGCTAGACGGGACTCTTCTTCCACCACAGAACTCCTAGGCCTTGAGTTGGGCACCCGGCTCTGCTGTCCTCCAATCTGGGTTCCCCAGAGTCTGCTGCCACCTCCCTGGCTACCTCCCCACCCCTAGCCAGGAGACAGGACAAGAAGGTGAGGGAGGCACATACTGCCGCAGAGGTCGCCAAAGATGTAGTAGCACTGCTCGGAGAAGGTGATCTTGTTGACAGTGTGACGGATGAAGCCAGCTTTCAGCAGATTGCTGGCATACTTGCGAGCCTCCCTCCGGTCAGTGAAGCCTTCCACATTGTGGTACAGCCAGTCCACCACATCTGAGCCTGGGGGCAAGGCTGCCAGTTGATTAGGGGGGCCCATCTGACTTGGACTCATCTGGCCTCCCAGAAGCTATGAGGCTGAGGCTGGTTCCAGCTCAAGGGAAGTCCTGGGTCCCCCGGCCGGCCCTGCCCGTCACTCCCCACCCGCCCCGCACCCCACCATGGGGCTCTCTCACCAATGAAAGCGTTAGGGATGGTAATCTTGAGCCACATGCGGTCACGGACCTCCAACCCTGATTCAGGGGAGGCCATGGCTTTTACAATGGCAGCCATGTCACTGTGGATGGACAGGTGGAAGTCGTCTAGGCCTGGGGGTGGGAGGCAGAATGGTGAGGCAGAAAGGGGCTTTGGAGTTAGGGAAACAAGAGTTTACATTCTAGCTCTACCACCTAATCGTTATGGGAACAATGCTGGGAAAATTACTGACTTCCTGGACACTCAGTTTCCCCTTCTGTGAAAAATGGGTATTTTTAATATCTACTTTACAAGGCTATTTGAAGAAAGAATTACATAATGTAAATGCAGGTGCTTGACCCAGGGTATAATGAGCATGCTATGATCATCTAAATGGCTGCCATTTACTGAATGCTTACTTTACACCACCCATTGCAATGGTGCTTCACTTACATCCTCTCATTAAACCTATAGGAATCTGGTAAAGTTTATATTGTGAGTCCCATTTTGTAAGAGGAAACTGAGGTCCCCTGGGTGCTCATACAGGTTCAGAAGCAACACTGCTGAGTGGGGGTTGGAGTGCCCACTGTGGGGGAGTTGCAGTGTGGGGTCGCTGACAGGAGCCGAGTCCCCTCTCCGGCCCTCTCTGATGCTCAAGCAAGAGTCTCCACGTGGACCCTTATCAGTTTCCCCACCTGGCCTGCCTACTGAGCCCAGGAGACAGGGTTGGACACTCACGCTCTGTGTCAGGGATGGAACTGGTGATGGAGGAGCTGGTGGAGGTGATGGTGCTCAGGGAGGGGCTCATGCCGTATGCAGGGAAGGTGCCCGTCATGGCTGCAGTGTGGGAGACCCAGGCCGCAGGGTCAATGGGCCGGATGGGCTCGCCTGCAGGGAGGATGAGGAGTCATGGGCTACCCGCCCCACCCACTGCTGGGCCCAACAGGATAGGTGTGGGGGTTCTGGGTGACAGAAAAGAGACCAGGCTCATGTATGTAAGCACCAGTGTTAGGACTGAGTCTCTCATCCACTTACTCCTGGGCAACGTGAAGCAACCACGTGGACTTGGGTCCCAGCACTTGGCTACAGTCAGGGTGATGGGCCTGAAAACAAGGGTGTCCTAGTGAAGGCAGGATGTGTACAGGCCAGACCACGCCCCTTGCCCACTGCCCCATTCCATCCATACCCCGGTTTGTGCACAATCTCCCGCAGTACCCGGACTGCATCGTCATTACTCATGTTCTCAAAGTTGATCTCGTTTACCTGGGAAACAGGACCATGAGTGGGATAAGCAGTTGTGTTGGAGAGGATGAAAGGGGAACTCAACTTGGTAGGTCAGGGAGTCTTCCCCCAACCAAGAAGGGGCCTCTGAATGAACAGGGTACAGATAGTAGGACACCTCCCTGCTCCCTATCCACACCACTACCTAGGGTGGGCACTGATACCTGTAACAGCATATCTCCTGGCTCGATGCGCCCGTCAGCAGCCACGGCCCCGCCCTTCATGATAGAGCCAATGTAGATGCCGCCATCTCCACGCTCGTTGCTTTGGCCCACAATGGAGATGCCCAAGAAGTTATATTTTTCTATAGAGAGTAATTTAAGACCTTAAGGGGGAGCAAGGTTCCTACCCACATTCCCAGCCCATTAGGAAATAGAAAGGGACAGGAACTGAACTGACATTTACTGATCCTGAACCAGACACTGCACTCAGCATGCATGCTCAAACATGCTTCCATGGAATCCTTGCTGGCTGTAAGGTAGGGACTCAGTCCCATTTTATAGAGCAGGCAACTGAGGTTCAGTGAACTTAGAAGATGACTTTTCTAAGCCAGTAAGTGGCAGACCCAGGACTCAAACTCAGATTGAAATCCCAAAGTTGGGCTCCTTTTATTATATCCAGCTGTCTCTTAAACTAGGGCAGAAATCAGAGAGCAAGGATGCAATGGCTGAGAGATGCAAAGGAGTGGACACTCAGAACTCATTTCCTCCAGGAAGCCTTCCCTGATGCCATTTTCTGCTTCCACAGCTCTCTGGCTTGTCTCTGTCCCAGCCCTGATGGTGAGGTACTAAAATGATCAGTTTACGTATCAGCTGATACGTAAACTTTAGGGCAGGGAGCAAACTCCGCGCCTCTGACCTCCTCAAGCCTGCCGAGGGGCTGGCACAGAGCCGGTACCCGAGAGTGCGGGTTCCTGAGACTCACCCATGTTGAGAGTGACGGTGATGATGTTGAGCGACATGGTGGAGTCCGTGATACTGCTGAAGGAGGAGGACTGGAACAGACAGGGGCCCTGAGCAGCAGGGGGTGGCGGGGACTCACGCCCACCTGGCTCCTCCTCAAGGTGAGTCCTCGGCGCTGCCCCCGCCCCAAGGTTCTAAACACTGCACTGAAGGGAAGGGATGTAAGGAGGAACAAACCTTGGCCTGCCTAGGAAGGGCACCACTGCCCGCACCACCCCAGCTTTCCAGACTCCATACCCGCTCAATCCGGGAGACCTTCTGCTTCCGCCGCCGCCGCTTGTGCCTCCTCATCAGGCGTGAGGCGCTGCTCTGCTCTGTGGAGCCGCTGAACCTGCGGGGCCCACAGTCGTTCCCCACCAGGCTGGCCCAGCCCTGCCCCATGACAGGCACTGCAGGGCCTGGGTGCCCGACACAAAGCCCACAAGCCTCCAAGGGGCCCCGCATCCTAAGATTTTAGGGTCCTCAGGGGTCACCTGCCCCACAATACCCATGAAACTCAAGCCCCACCTGCTGGTGGAGTCATCCTCATCTGAGTCAAAGAAGCTGGTGGTCTCCAGCTCGCTGCTCATAAGGGTGGATGAGCTGTCGTAACCCCCTGGCTCTCGCCGCCGCTCCCCCTTTGCAGTTCCGTTGAGCCGGGTTGCTGCAGGGATGGAAGCAGTGGCATTTACACAGTGCCAGTGCAGGACGAAGGAAGGAGAGGCAAGCCAGGGGCACTGAGGTCAGGCACATCCTGAGCACAGCAAGAAGGGCAAGGAGGTGGCTAGCTGGGTAGAAAGTGTGGGGAGGGTGTCTGTGTTCAGGAAGATATACCATGCTCTGGGCCATCCCTCCGGCGCGGACGCTCTCGCTGGGCAGACACCAAGGAGTCCGTCTCTGTGTCATTGTCCAGGTTCTCCTGACTGCCCCCACCAGCATGAGGGCTGCAGGGAAGAGACTTGATGGTGGAGTTGGTAGGCTGGGGGCTCCCTCCCCAAGCCCTGGGCTGAGCTGATGTGGCCCTCTCCACCCTCAGGTCACACTCACTGGAAGGATGGGGGTCGGGAGTCCCCGATGCCTCCAGTGCGCTCCATAGGTGGTGGCAGCTCCGACGGGTTGTCAGCACAGAAGGGGGCTGGGTCTGGGTGTGAGCCCTCAGCGGACACCAGCTGAAGGGGAGAAACGGAGTGAGTAGTATGTTACAGGAGCACCAAAGAGAAGGAGATCGTTGGCTTCTGGCAAGGCAGGAAGGCCTACGAAGAAGGAAGCAGGAAATACGGAGGGAGAAAAGACAGGGCTGTGCGAGGGCGGCTGAGATGGACAGTGGCCCCTCTGCCACTGCCTGCTACTGACGGGGTGGCCGGAAGACATGGTGTGGTGAAGTGGAGTGGGGCAAAGAACAAGGTTCAGTGGTCTGAGCAGAGATCAGCAGCTGGCAGGAGGAAAGCTGAGGCAAGTGTCTGAAAGGCACAGGAAACGTTGCTGTCCCCACTGTGTGTTTCTGTCTGTCCCTCTCCCCACTTCCCACCACTCTACTTTTCATCAAGGTTACAGAATCTGGGGTGAGAAACAGTTCATTTAGAAAGCTAAAGAAAGATGCAGATACTAAAGCTTAAAACCACCAGCTACACTCTCAGTGACGCATTTCCCTCGTCCAGCCCAGCACAGGGATGCAGGTGGATGGAAGGCTGAGGCTCCTTACCCAGGACACCACCCGACCATTGAAGCACGGCAGCTTGGCATTGTCATCCGAGATCTCCTCCTTCACCACTCTGCAGAGAAAGGGGGATGCCACAGAGAGCCTTCTAGGGTGAAAATGAAGGATCCCCAAATCCCAACACTCAGGGGCTCCTCTATTCTAAACTGGGAATCAAACCACCAGCACAAGGCTGTTCAAATGAAAGCAGAGGTGGGGAAGACCAAGGGACAGCTCTTTAGCACCACCAGGAAGACACCAGCCCTGCCTGGGCCAGATGCCTTCCTGGGGCATCCTCTCAGTCATCAGGTGCTTGCAAATTACAATGGACACATCACTGCCCACCATGCCACTCCCTAAAATCTCCAGAGTGCTCTACCCATCCCCAACATCATCATTCTCCTGTGCTAGATTTTCTCTTTTCCTCTGATCCCTAATTGGAAAAAAAGCATACAATTATAACTGTCCTTCCTTTCTTAAGTGGAAATCCTAACATTGTTGTGGGAGGTGTGAACACAGAATTTAAGAAAATTGGAAAAGAGAAGTGGAAGCTGGGTGTGGTGGCTCACACCTGTAATCCCCACTTTGGGAGGCTGAGGCAGGTGGATCACGAGGTCAGGAGTTCGAGACCAGCCTGGCCAACATGGCAAAACCTGGTCTCTACTAAAAATACAAAAATTAGCTGGGTGTGGTGGCAGGCACCTGTAATCCCAGCTACTTAGGAGGCTGAGGCAGGCAAATCACTTGAACCCAGGAGGTGGAGGTTACAGTGAGCTGAGATTGCACCACTGTAATCCAGTCTGGGCGACAGAGAAAGACTCTGTCTCAAAAAAAAAAAAAAAAGAAAGAAAAGGAAAGAAAAGATAAGGGGAGAAGGCATTTACTGGACATTTCCCACATGCCATTATGATAATTAACAGTAACACTTGTTCTCTCTCACACTGGTAATCCCAGCACTTTGGGAGGCCGAGGCAGGAGGATCACTTGAGGCCAGGAGTTTTAAGATTTGCCTGGTCAACATAGCGAGGCCCCGTCTCTACAAAACAAAACAAATACAAAAATTAGCTGGGCATGGTGGCATGTGCCATGCTCCCAGCTACTTGGAAGGCTGAGGTGGGAAGATCGCTTGAGCCTGGGAGTTCGAGGCTACAGTGAGCTATGATTGTGCCACTGCACTCCAGTCTGGGTGAAAAAGAAAGGTAGGTACAATAGGGAAACTAGGCTCAATAGGTTCAGTAATTCACCTAAACTCCTACTACTAGTAAGTGAAGAGCTGGAATTTGAATCCTGGTCAGCTTGAGTCTAATGTCTGCATTCTTACCTATTATACCACCTTATCTCCCTAGAGTTAGAACCTATAATCTTCACATCAGCCTCGGTGGGCAGAAAATATGATCTTCATTTCATGAAAAAAAATTGAGAAACACTCAGTAACTTGTCCAAGGTCACAGGACTAGTAGATGTCAGAGCTGGAATTTCACCCCAGGCTTGTCTGACTCCAAAATCCATACTCTTTCCATTGTATTTCACATTCTTTACTACATAATAACAGAGGTAATTGGGTCTGTGTGGAGGGTGGATTCAGGAGGACGATGACATGAGGCACGAAGTGTGTGGAATGTGGCCAAGGGATGTGTAGTTTAGCCTGGGGAATGTGGTGAGGCAAGAAGTCAAGACAGTAACTGCAGTTTGGGGCTGGGAAGGGGAGTGGAAAAGTTTGAGGACCCTCAGATTGTCAAATATGCCAGGAGTACAGAGATAGGAAGACGTGACCGGGGTAAGATGACGCATGCCGGGAGCGCTGAGCAGAGAGGGAAGACAGCAAGGAGGAGGTTGGGAAGTGTAGTCCTGCCTTGTTTTTTTTTTTTTTTTTTGGAGATGAAGTCTCGCTCTGTCACCCAGGCTAGAGTGCGGTACTGCAATCTCAGCTCACTGCAACCTCCACCTTCCGGGTTCAAGTGATTCTCCTTCCTAAGCCTCCTGAGTAGCTGGGATTACAGGTGCCTGCCACCACACCAGGCTAATTTTTGTATTTTTAGTAGAGATGGGGTTTCAGCATGTTGGCCAGGCAGGTCTCAAACTCCTGACCTCAGGGTGATCCACCCACCTCGGCCTCCCAAAGTGCTGGGATACAGGTGTGAGCCACTGCACCCAGTCCCCTTTGTTCCTAGAGCAGCTCCTGCCCAGAGCCGGAAATGTGCTTGGCTCCTTGTGATGCTCACATTTGTGGACTCACAGCCAAGTTCGCAGACCGAGCCTGCCCTTCCCACTCCCATCCATCTCTGGCTCCTCCATCATTCCCAACACCACAGCGACCCTTGGAAAGCAGCCCAAATCATCCTACTCAGGCCTGCCATGGCAGAAAGTGTGGAAAGGATAGGCTAGAGGCCGGGCGCCGTGGCTCATGCCTGTAATCCCAGCACTTTGGGAAGCCAAGGCAGGGGTGGGGGGGGGAATCACCTGAGGTCAGGAGTTTGAGACCAGTCTGACCAATATGGAGAAACCCCATCTCTACTAAAAATAAAAAATTAGTCAGGTATGGTGGTGCACGCCTGTAATCCCAGCTACTCGAGAGGCTGAGGCAGGAGAATCGCTTGAACCCAGGAGGCATCGGTTGCAGTGAGCTGAGATTGAGCCATTGCACTCCAGCCTGGGCAACACGAGCGTAACTCCAACTCAAAAAAAAGGAAGGACAGGCTAAAAAGAAGGGACACAGAGGTAGCTCAGACCCACCAGCCAGTCTGGCCACAGGGTACTACAAGCTGGCAGCCCCACAGGACTCAGAGGAAAAGGGAAGACGTGGGCCACATGGCACAGCCTGCTTTGGAGGGGGGTCTGCCTATGGGTGGGAAAATGCTGCCGAGTCCCTACCCACCCCTCCCCTGGCAGGCCCCACCACACTGCTCCACACTACACGTTTCCTCTCTTTCTGGGGTTCATCAACAGGTCGCCAAGGCTCTGCTGACTCACAAGAATCAGCTGATCTTCGGCAGCCTGGGGGGACCTCAGTTGGGCCTTACTCTCCTACCATGGAGCTGAATGGCTGGGGGTTACCCAGCACTCACACACACACTCACGCCCCAAACGGAGTCAAACAAATATGGGCTCTAATTGCAATTCTCCCAGTTACTAGCCTACCAATTTCTCCAAGCCTCTGTCTCATCCTGGTAACTGGATCCTCAAATGCCGAGCATGATCCAGGCATTACAAGCTAGTTATACTGTCACTTTTTAGCAGGGTCCACATGCTACTTCTAACTACATATACGTTTTTAAGGGCAGAGCAAATACATCTATTCATCATTCATTGTTCATCCAATTAAAATGCTTTGGCTGAGAGCCCAGTGAGTTTTAGTTCCTGAGCTTGCTACTGTAGAGATCTTATGAAACATCAGACCCAGAGTCTGCCTTGTTCTCAGCGAGACTGTGGTCTAGTGGATAGTTTACGGAAATATATTGCAATCCAGGAAGTGGTTGGAGCCGCAGGAGCAGCACATGTGTTCACTGGATAGACATCTGCTGAGTCTTACACAGGTGTCAGGATATAAAGATAAAATAAGCCAGGTGCGGTGTTCATGCCTGTAATCTCAGCACTTTGGGAGGCCAAGGTGGGCAGGATCACTTGAGGTCAAGAGTTTGTGACCAGCTGGCTAACATAGCAAAACCCCAACTCTACTAAAAATACAAAAATTAGCCAGGTGTGGTGGCACACACCAGTAGTTCCAGCTATTCGAGAGGCTGAGGCAGGAGAATTGCCTGAACCCAGGAGGCGGAGGTTGCAGTGAGCCAAGATCATACCACTGTACCCCAGCCTGGGTGACAAAGCCAGGCTCCATCTCAATAAAAAAAAAGGAAGGCCCATAGGGAGGACAGTGTATGACATGGGGCAGCGAGCCACCGTAAATGACCTGATCGCCATGTTGCCCCCTCTCACAGCTCAACATCAGACTAGCAGTAGGTACCTTACTTCCATGTACCATCCACCATGCCCTCAATGCTAAAGATGTTTATCCTTCCTCCATTTTTCAAATAACTTAAGATGGCAGGCCAGCTGCAGTGGCTCACGCCAGTGATCCCAGCACTTTGGGAGGCTGAGGTGGGTGGATCACCTGAGGTCAGGAGTTCGAGCCCAGCCTGACCAACATGGTGAAACCCTGTCTTTACTAAAAATACAAAAATTAGCTGGGCATGGCAGTGGGTGCCTGTAATCCCAGCTACTCTGGAGGCTGAGGCTGGAGAATTGCTTGAACCCAGGAGGCGGAGGTTGCTGTGAGCCGAGATTGTGCCACTGCACTCCAGCCTGGGTGACAAGAGCGAAACTCCTCAAAAAAATGAAATAAATAAAAATTTTAAAAGATGGCTGAGCTTACCCTGAGCTGGACAAATACTTTTGGAGGCCAGATGAGACTTGAAGAGCCCTCAGGCCTTGCAACGGAACCTCAAAGGCTGAGGCAGGAGTGGAGAAACTGGAGAGACAGCAGCCTTCCTTCCCTGACAACTTTCCCTTCTGTCAGCTAGGGTCAATGGCCCCACCTGACCCTTCTCTTGTGGGGCTTGGAGAAATGGTGGCCTTATCACTTCTACAGTTTGCCGAGGCTTACCACCTCTCTCGGAGAGGATTCATCAGTAAAATGGTGACAATAATGACACTTAAACTTGTGTGATTAAGGATTTCGGTTTGGATCCAGATTCCTAATGTCAAAGCAAACTCTGCCTCTTATTAGCTGTATGACCTTGGTTGGGCAAGTTACTTAAGCTTTCTGTGCTCTAGTTTCCTTTTTTGTTGTTGTTGAAACAGGGTCTCACTCTCCTGCCCAGGCTGTAGTACGGTGGCACCATCACAGCTCACTGCAGCCCCAAACTCCTGTGCTCAAGTGATCCTCCTGTTTCAGCTTCCCAAGTTGGGACTACAGGCACACTCCATCACACCTGGCTAATTAAAAAAATTTTTTGGTAGAGATGGGGTCTGGCTATGCTGCCAAGACTGGTCTCGAACTCCTGGCCTCAGGCGATCCTCCCACCTCAGCCTCCCAAAGTGCTGAGATTAGAAGTGTAAGCCACCATGCCCGGCATAGTTTCATTTGTAAACCAGAGATACCATTATACTATCTATTTCATAGGGCTGTTTTGAAGATTACGTGAGTAAAGATTTGAAAAACATTTAGATTAGTTCCTGGCACATTAAGCATAAAAGGAGTGTGTTAAATAAATGAAACACACACACACACACATATATATACATATGCTATTAGTCAGTTATTAGTCCTCTGTTACAAGACAGCCATATCAGGTCTCCTGCTCATTTATCCTTCTGAGGATAAAAACAAAATCCATCTCCTCCACTTTATTATTATTTTTTTGAGAAGGAGTCTCACTCTGTTGCCCAGGCTGGAGTGCAGTGGAGCAATCTTGGCTCACTGCAACTTCTGCCTCCCAGGTTCAAGCGATTCTCCTGCCTCAGCCTCCTGAGTAGCTGGGATTACAGGCACGTGCCACCACACCCGACTACTTTTTTATTTTTAGTAGAGATGAGGTTTCACCATGTTGGCCTGGCTGGTCTTGAACTCCTGACCTCGTGATCCACCTGCCTCAGCCTCCCAGAGTGCTGGGATTACAGGTGTGAACCACCACACCCAGCCTCCACTTCATTTTTAGCACTGTTTTCAACCCTGCTAAAATGGCCCAACTCTGATATTTTGGTTCAAGTACCACTGATGTTTGCAAGATGGCTTCAGGTGGCACATAAATTAACATTGCTTAGTTCAATCGTTAAATATTTATGTTAAACATATTTTAGAAAGAAATATAAATAGATTGCTTGTAACTGAGGAGTAAACAAGGAAAAAAAAGATAAAGAAATATGAATAGAAAAGTCAGACCTATGGTTTCACATTATTGCTTGGTTTAAGCTAAGAAAAACAATGAATGGGCCTGGTATGGTGGCTCACATCTGTAATCCCAGCACTTTGGGAGGCTGAGGCAGACAGATCACGAGGTCAAGAGATCGAGACCATCCTGGTCAACATGGTGAAACCCCGTCTCTACTAAAAATACAAAAATCAGCGGAGCATGGTGGCATGTGTCTATAGTCCCAGCTACTTGGGAGGCCGAGGCAGGAGAATCATTTGAACCTGGGAGGCAGAGGCTGCAGTGAGCTGAGATCATGCCATCATGATCTAGTGCACTAGGTTGAGTGCACTCCAACCTAGGCAACAAGAACAAAACTCCGTCTCAAAAAAAAAAAAAGAATAAGAATGAGTGGACTGACAATGGATTTAAAGAAAAATATTAACTAAACTGTGACTGCGTGTAATGGAGGCCCTCTTATAACTGCAGTTTGGCCTGCCTCAACAGCAGCCTTGGGAGAGTGAGAGCAGCCCAGAGTTGTCCAGGCTTAGGAGGCAGGGGCCAGGCCCGGTGGATCTAGAATAAGTGGGGGGTGAAGAGACAGCCTATCCTAGCCCTGCAAGGCATCTTTATCTGGGATGGCCCCCGGGCACTGGACTCTGGCTGGTCTTCCCCCATTCCTTACGCGGAGGCTGTAGCTTGATCCCTTCTAACCCTATTCTCTTGCCAGGCCAAGGCACCCACTCCCTCACCCAGACCCCTTCTCGACCCATCCCTCCTCAGCATCTTCCAATCAGAGGTATCTATCTCTGGGCTGAACGCAGACAATCATCACTACACCAGGAGTACCCCACCCCAGGGCAGGAACAACAACAGAAACCAGAATAGTTAGAATCTACATAGCACTGCCCACTGTACAAAGGACTCTCACACACAGGATTTCAGGGGCTCATCCAATCCTGAGTTCCCGGGCAGAAGGTGACAGCAATACACACCAGGCATTAGACAGAAGGTGCTTGCTTCCCAGGGCTAGGTGGGTCAGGGGCTCGAGAGAGAAGCCAGACTGATGAGACTGGGGAGAAGAATGTCTCCTCTTGGCTGTGGGGCCTCAGCTCCAAAGAGCAGTGCAGGCCTCAGGCGAGGGCTGGAGAGGCAGCCTCCAGGCCTGGTGGGGCCTTCCCCAGCGACTCCAGGCGCAGCGCCCAGCTAGTGAGGCTGGGCGGCAGGCTAGTGTGGGCGCCTCCCCCTCCCCTAGTCTCCTGGGAGTTGGGGGGTTCGAGGGGATCAGCCAGGCCCCCCTTCCAGGCCAGCTGCTTCAGAACCTCCGGCTCCAACATTCCATCCCCTCTTAAAGGGGAAGTGACTGCTTCCCAACTCTGCCTGTCCAGATCTCTGCAGCTGGGTGGAAGGGAAGACCCCACCAGGGAGGGGAAGATGGAGAACACCGACTCTTCCTGGCCCTCCCATCCAGGCCCCAGGCCCTTCCCAACGTCTCCCCCTTGGCCACCATCTGGAGGGAAAAGGCCAGAATTGGAGGAAAGATCAGCACCTGGGTCAGTGAGGACCAGTCCTCAGGGGTCAGGCGCTCTGTTCCAGTGACAACACCCCCAACAGCCCACAAGGGAGAGGAGAGGCGGCTAAGATAAACATCAGATCTGCAGACCCTGCGCCTGGCCGGCGCCCGAGCACCCCCGACAGCCCTCCCCCAGCTCAAAGTCCCAGCAGAGCCCTCAGATGCAGCATACTCCAAATATGGCTGGGAGCTGCGCTGCCGAAAAGATGAAGGGGCGAAGAACGAGGGCCACACAACCCCAGTCTGTGCGGAAAAGGTGGCGCCGGCTCCTCGGCAGGAGGACGGAGACTCGGGCTCCGGAACCGGGGCGGGGGGGTGTGTCTGTCTCTGAGGAGGTGAGGGGACCGCACGGCAGGAACTCTGAGTGCTCTCGGGGAGTTGGACGTCCCCTTAAACCTGGGAGGCCCAGGTCTCCCCTCCAGGGATGAACGGGAGTCCCTAGAAGGGCTGGAACCCAAGGGGCCCCAATGGGCCGAGTCGCCCCTGAAGTCCGAGCGGGGCTGGGAGCCGGCGAGCGAGGGAAGTGGAGACGGGCTGCGTCGTCCCTTGGGAGCCGCCTCCGGCTCCCGGGGGCGGGGCGGGGGCCAGCCTCACCCGAAATCGTCGTCCATAGACTTGAAGAAGAACTTATAGCTGGGTCGCTGCAGAACGCCCTTAAAGTCCGCCAAGGTGACGCGCTCGGCGGGCAGGGGCAGCTTCACGAGGTACGGCGTCTCCTGCCCGTCCAAGTGGTAGATGATCTTGGTCTCGCCCATGGCTCGGGCCTCGGGCCCGGAGGCCCGCGCGCGGCCTGCTGGGGCTGCCGGGCCGAACCTCCCACACGGCGGCGGCGGCGGCGGCGGCGCGGCCCAGCGGCTCAACCCAGCTCGGCGGCGGCCCGCGGCGCCAGCTCCCTTGTTCTCCGGCCGCTCCCGGGTCCCAGCGCCGCCCGCCGCCGGCGCGGCCGCCGCTTCCGCTCCCCACTCTCCCGGCTGGGCTGGCGACCGCTACTCTTCCGGTGGCCGCGGCCCTCCCGGCCCTGGGCTGCGTCCCGGCCCGCTCCCCTCCCCCGGCCCGGCGCGGCCCCGCCCCGGCACGCCCCGCCCTCGGCCGCCGCACGGAGGCGCCGGCCTCGCGGCAGATGGTTGGGCTTCCACCCGGCCCCGCTGGCGTCCCGCCCCCTGGCCGGGCTGCGGCGCTCCGGTCCCGGGTCCTTCGAGACGGAAGGGCAGATTCACCGGGAGGGCGGCGTTCCCGGACCTGCGAGGCCCTGACTCTGGACCCGAGTGGGATGGATGGTTCCTCTGCGGTCCGAGAGGAGTGGAATGCAGGGATTGCTTTAGTCCAGAAATGGGCTACGGAAAGATGGTGGCCCTGACTCTGATCCCTGGAGAAGAGTGACCGCAACATGGCCCTTCAGGGTTTCTTGAGAAGCACAACTGCTGTCGCGGAGTCTACGAAACTGACCTCCTCAAGAGCAGCACAGCATCCAGTTCTGATTCCTCCCTATAGCCTTAGCGTCCAGTTGCAAGGCAGTGAGTGGTTCAAGAAATGGATTGAATGAAGAATAAGTTGACGCATGCACGCGGGACAGTAAGTCACCAACCCGAACTAGGTATAGCGGGTTCCTCACAGACCTGCTTTTAATTCATTTACGAAACACTGAGCCTGCTACGTGTAAGGCATACTGCGTGAGATACACCGGTAGCAAGACAGACACGGCCGCTCTCAGGACCTTCCTTCTGCTGCAGGGAAGCGCATAGGCTTGCAAATAAATAGCTTCAGAGTGGCAACTGCTGTGAAGAAGGTAAAACAGAGTGCTGTGATGGAAACAGGGGAAGTTGGGCACAGTGGCTCATGCCTGTAATCCCAGCACGTTGGGAGGCTGAGGCAGGCGGATCACAAGGTCAGGAGTTCAAGACCAGCCTGACCAACACGGTGAAACCCCGTCTCTGCTAAAAATACAAAAATTAGCCAGGCCTGGTGGCATGCGTCTGTAATCCCAGCTACTCAGGAGGCTGAGGCAGGAGAATTGCTTGAACCTGGGAGGTGGAGGTTGCAGTGAGCCGAGATCGTGCCACTGCATTCCACCCTGGGCAACAGAGCAAGACTAGGTCTCATAAACGAAAAGAAAGAAAAATTAGCCTTGTGTGGTGGTGGGGGCCTGTAATCCCAGCTACTCAGGAGGCTGGGCAGCAGAATTGCTTGAACCTGGGAGGTGGAGGTTGCTGTGAGATCACACCACTGCACTGCAGCCTGGGTGACAGAGTGAGACTCCACCTGAAACAATAACAAGAACAAAACGAAAAAGATAGTGACGGGGGAAAGAAGTTTCTGGGGGTTAGAGAAGTCCCCTTCCAGAAGAGAAGACCTAGAAACAGAGCGTATGAAGTGGCTATGCTAAGATCTGGGGTGACAGCATTCTAGGCAGAGGTGCAGGGAATATATAGGCTCAACACAGGAATAAACGTGTCGCATTTGAGGAAAGAGAAGGCCATCGTGACTGAAGGGACAGTCCTCAATGAGGCTGGAAACATAGACCGGCCAGATTACATAGGACCTTGCATGCTACGGTCTTAAGTATAGGCTCCTTCTCCATTTTGTACACTGTTGCCAAATTAGCACTAGAATAAGATACCTCTTCTACTCAGAAACCTTTGCACATTCCCCAAAGCCCCCAAATATCCTTAACATACATTCAAGGCCCTCCATAATCTAACCTCTACCTACTTTTCTTTTTTTGTTTTTGAGACTTTTGTCTCATATCCTGGCAAATTTTTTTTTTTTAAGAGACAGGGCCTCGCTATGTTGCCCAGGCTGGAGTGCAGTGGCTATTCACAGGCGTGATCCCACTACTGATCAGCATGGGAGTTTTGACCTGCTCCATTTCTGATCTGGGCCGGTTCACCCCTCCTTAGGCAACCTGGTGGTCCCCCGCTCCCTGGAGGTCACCATATTGATGCTGAACTTAGTGCAGACACCCGATTGGCATAGCACACTACAGCCCAGAACTCCTGGACTCAAGAGATCCTCCAGCCTCAGCCTCTCGAGTAGCTGGGACTACAGGCACGCAACACCACAGCAGGCTCCTGGCCAAATTTTTGACTCCAGGCAAATGAACTCATGTGGTAGCTCCTGCACACACCTTATTTATTGTCACTTTATACACTTGCCTCCACTTTCTTTAAATTTTTTATCAAAGGAATATGTTTGCAAAGTCAAATAGTATCTAAAAAGCTTTTTAACAAAACAACAATCCTCCTAATTGGTATAGTGGTGAGAAAAAACAAAAACCCAGCAGTTCTTTGTCCCATTTCCCTCTCACTCTCAGTACTCCTACTTCTTCTTAATTTATGCATTCTAGACATTCCTTGATTTCCAAATTTGATTGATGATTATCTATCTCTCTTCCACCTTTCCCTTCCCTGTCAAAATAGTGAAAGACCCCTCTCTCTTCCTTGGTGCTGCCTACAGAGGTGGCAGCCATCTCCTCCGCAGCACTGCTGGCATTCAGCATGCAGTGTCAGCTCCATTTTACAGGCATCATGGCTACCCTCAGACTCCTTGTGAAGCCCAAGATTGTCAAAAAGAGAACCAAGAAGTTCATCTGGCACCAGTCTCACCGATATTTCAAAATTAAGCAGAACTGGCAGAAACCCAGAGGTACTGACGACAGGGTTCGTAGAAGGTTCAGGGGCCAGATCTTGATGCCCAACACTGGTTATGGGAGCAACAAAAAAACAAAGCACATGCTGCCCAGTGGCTTCCGGAAGTTCCTGGTCCACAACATCAAGGAGCTGGGAGCGCTGCTGATCTGCAGCAAATTTTCCTATGCTGACATCTCTCACGACGTTTCCTCCAAGAACCTCAAAGCCATCATGGAAAGAGCTGCCCAACTGGCCATTAGATTAACCAACCCCAATGCCAGGCTGCACAGTGAAAAAAATGAGTAGACAGCTCATGTGTATGTTTTGTGTTTCCATAAAACTAAAAACTGCAACAACAACAACAACAACAAAATAGTGAAAGCATGCTTTTTGGCTAAGTCAATACAGTACTTAGTATTGACCTTATTTTGAATGAGCAATGTTCGCTGCTATGTCATGTGTGTTTTATAATTGTTTCCTCTACAACCTTTTCATTTCCTCTGGCTTTAATCATTGCCTTGTTTTTTCATGTTTTAATATATTATACTTATCATTAATTCTTCCCATGTAATCTAATAGTTTCTCAATACACTCTTTGTTCACTCAGTCAAAGCTATTAGATAATCCATCAGTTCCATTTTTCCTGGAGCCTTCCATTCTTTTTTTTTTTCTTTAGATGGAGTCTCACTCTGTCACCCAGGCTGGAGTGCAGTGTCACTATCCCGGCTCACTGCAACCTCTGCCTCCTGGGTTCAAGTAATTCTCCTGCCTCAGCCTCCCAAGTAGCTGATATTACAGGTACCCACCACCACACCCAGCTGATTTTGTATTTTTAGTAGAGACAGGGTTTCACCATGTTAGCCAGGCTGATTTTGAACTCCTGACTTCAGGTGATTGCCTGCCTTGGCCTCTCAAAGTGCTGGAATTAGAGGCGTGAGCCACCGGGTCTGGCCGAGCCTTCCACTCTTTTGTTCTGGTCTGCACCACTCACTGGCTGTCTCAGCCTATGGACAGCTCTTTTCGTGGGACTTCTCTGCTTCCTCAAAATTCCCTTTACCTGTCCCCATGTTGTTTTTTTTTTATTTTTTATTTATTTATTTTTATATTGCAAGCCCACAGTGAACATCATATACCTGTCTCCATGTTGAATCTGTTTCCTGGACACTTCGCTCCTTTGTTTTATTTATTTATTAATTGAGGCAGGGCCTTGCTCTGTTGCTCAGGTTTGGAGTATAGTGGAGTAATCATGGCTCGCTGCAGCCTCGAACTCCTGGGCTCAAGCGATCCTATCAAAGTCCTGAGATTATAGGTGAGAGCCACTGCACCCAGCCAGCAATAAATTATTGAATTAAGAACAGGCCCATTCTTACAATCCCAACACTTTGGGAGGCTGAGGTGGGAGGATCACTTGAGCCCAGGTGTTTGAGACCAGTCTGGGCAACATAGCAAGACCTTGTTTCTACTAGGGGGGAAATATGGCTGGGCACATAGCTCACGTCTGTAATCCAAGCACTTTGGGAAGGCCAAGGTGGTCAGATCACTTAAGGTCAGGAGTTCGAGACCAGCCTGGCCATCATGGTGAAACCCCATCTCTACTGAAAATACAGAAATTAGCCAGGTGTGGTGGCTTGTGCCTGCAATCCCAGCTAACTGGGAGGCTGAGGCAGGAGAATCGCTTGAACCCAGGAGGAAGAGGTTGCAGTGAGCTAAGACCGCACCACTGCACTCCAGCCTGGGTGACAGAGTGAGACTCTGTTTCAAAAAAGAAAAAAAGAGAACATTTTAATTACTGGTTTTCCTTTTTTTTTTTTTTTGAGATTTGAGACTGAGTTTTGCTCTGTCGACCAGGCTAGAGTGCAGTGGTGTGGTCTCTGCTCACTACAATCTCCACCTCCTGGGTTCAAGCAATTCTCGTGCCTCAGCCTCCTAAATAACTGGGATTACAGGTGCGCACCACCACACCCGGCTAATATTGTATTTTTAATAGACATCGGGTTTGACCACATTGGCCAGGCTGGTCTGGAACTCCTGGGCTCAAGTCATCTGCCCACCTTGGCCTTCCAAAGTGCTGGGATTACAGGCATGAGTCATGTCGAACTCAGCCTTTTTCTTTTTCTTTTTCTTTTGTTTGAGACAGGGTCTTGCTCTGTGATCCCGACTGGAGTGCAGTGGTGTGATCATAGCTCACTGCAGCTTGGTCCTGGACTCAAGTGATCCTCCCATCTCAGCCTCCCAAGTAGCTGGGACTACAGGCGCACACCAGCACCCTTGGCTGATAATTTTAAATATTTTGTAGAGATGGGGTCTTGCTCTGTTGCCCAGCTGGTCTCAAATTCCTGGCATCAAGCGATCCACTTGGCTTGGCCTCCCAAAGGGCTGGGATTACAGGCATGAGCCACCATGTCCAGCCGATTTTTCCTATTCTTTCTGGAACCCAGTAGATGATTTTGTGATTTGGGGCCTTCTGGATTGATCCTTTATTTTCTTATCCTTTTCTCCTGTTTTTTTTTTATTTTTATTTTTTTTATAGATAAAATATTCATGATTTAAGATTCAGGAAGTATGTAAGAATGGAAATACAGTGAATCATCACCCTCCTATTTAGAATCTAAATTCTCCAATTCTCAAGAGAAGGAATTAATTTGTTTCCTTTTTTTTTTTTTTGAGACAGAGTCTCACTCTATCACCAGGCTGGAGTGCAGCGGTGCAATCTCAGCTCACTTCGACCTCCACCTCCTGGGTTCAAGCAATTCTCCTGCCTCAGCCTCCTGAGTAGCTGGGACTACAGGTGCGCACCACAATGCCTGGCTAAATTTTTGTATTTTTAGTAGAGATGGGGTTTCACCATGTTGGCCAGGATGGTCTCGATCTCTTGACCTCGTGATTGGCCTACCTCAGCCTTCCAAAGTGCTGGGATTACAGGCGTGAGCCATAGCACCCGGCCTTACTTTTAATTTTTAAGAACTCTTCTCCAATTCTTCCTTTTAAAAGTACTTCATAGACACAATATCTTGAGTTTCAAGAATGGTTAATTGTGGCTTTTGCCCCATGAAGTTTTCAAAAAGCTCCCTACTTTGTCATTGTTTCAATTTTCTGTTTGTCCGTTTTGATCTGTCCTACTGGCCGATTACTCAGATGTTTAGTGGTCCTTGGCTGTCTATTCATATTTAACGGTGAGATACCAAAAAGCGGATTGGAAGCTCAGTCTGTACAAGGCTTATTATCCAACCAACAGGCTTCACTGTAGGGTGATCATGTTGGGGGAAACCTGACTTCTTTTGTTGTTGAAGAAACCAAAAATGTCAGTATGCATAGGCTTTTTTTTTCCCCCCCTGCAGTTGTTTCTTTTTAGACTGGAGGTTATGTCAGTGTGTGCTGGTGTTGAGTCTCACCGCTCATGTTTTCACCCAATTCTTCGTTTTCAGTCTAATACTGCACCTCTACTATCCCCACTATGCCTGCTGCTGAATGCAGAGGCTCTGATAGTTTAAGTTCTCCTGGACATTCTGAAATTTCATGGGCTTTTTCATTCATTATGCTGGGCACAGGTGGGCAGTCAGTCTAGAAAACTGTGACCTTTGAGCTTAGGAAAGCTTAAGTCTATCGGCTCATTTTTCCCCTACCATTTCTCCAGAGACAGAATCTCCCATTTAATGCAGGGGAGAAGTCGGGGTAATCACTCGGCTGGATCAGATGAGTTTGGAACTTGGTGGGCTTTTTCTTATACAGATCTTTGTGTCATCTCCTTCCACCCCCACCCTTAGTTCGCAGCATCAGTCCATACCCTCCTCCGAGGTGCTGAACCTTTTCTAGGTTCAGAGGGGAACACTGCCTTGCTTCTTGTCACTAACTTCCTCAGCAGGTAGAACCCACCTCATTCTGCTTTGTTACATCACTGTTCACTCTTCTCTTTTTCATTTTCCAAAATGTTGACATCTCTCATTCATTGTCACCTCCCATTTTCCTTATCACTGGGTCATGTGCCTTTTTTTGGGCGGGGGGACAGAGTTTCACTCATCGCCCAGGCTGGAGTGCAATGTCACGATCTTGGCTCACTGTAACCTCCACCTCCCAAGTTCAAGCGATTCTCCTGCCTTAGCCTCCTGAGTAGCTGAGATTACGGTGCCTGCTACCATGCTTGGCTAATTTTTTTTTTTTTTTTTTGCATTTTTAGTAGAGATGGGGTTTCACTGTGTTAACCAGGATGGTCTCCATCTCCTGACCTCGAGATCTGCACACCTCAGCCTCCCAAAGTGCTGGGGTTACAGGCATGAGCCACTGTGCCTGGCTGGAAGTAATCTCTTTCCAAAAATGCTCTGTAGACTACTTCTGATTTCTGCTATACACTCGGTACAGATCAGGGATGCCTTGTAAGTTACTTGTATCTCACTGCTGTACTAACTCCATGCTGTAATGCCAGAATCTTCATACCAGACACTAGACCCTATACCTGCGAGATAGAAACTGAGATTTACTAGAAAAGTAAATTAAGCCAAACGCTGGCTAGTTGTCTTTTCCTTTTCCAGTGACACCTTCATACCCCCAAGGAGATTTCAGTCACCCTGTCCTCCATATATATATATTTTTATATAATATATATGTATATAATATATATTATTTATATTTATATAAATATATATAATATATATTGTTGTTTTGTTGTTGTTGTTTTTTGAGTTTCGCTCTTGTCACCCAGGCTGGAGTGCAGGGGCCTGATCTTGGCTCACTGCAACCTCTGCCTCCCAGGTTCAAGTGATTCTCCTGCTTCAGCCTCTTGAGTAGCTGGAATTACAGGCATTCTACCACCATGCCTGACTAATTTTTGTTATTTTTATTGGAGACAGGGTTTCACCATGTCAGCCAGGCTGGTCTCAAACTCCTGGCCTCAGCTGATCTGCCTGCCTCAGCCTCCCAAAGTGCTGGGATTACAGGCATGAGGTGCAGCACACAACCAAAATTATTGATACTATATGAAGACGAGGAACTCAAAAAGAAAAGACAGAAAGGCATGCCTCTTTTGGTTGAGGTTAAAGTAATACAGCAAAGTGACAAGCTCTAGCTCAAGAGTCCAGGATCAAACCTGGCTCTATCAGTTACTTGTTAGGGAACCTCTCTGAGCTTCAGGCATCTTATCTGAAAATGGGGATAAGACTTCATAAGTCTCATGTGAGGGTTAAATGAAACTGTATGTGAAAACGACTTGCCTGTCACATAGCAAACACTCTCATGTCAAGGGAAAGCACCCTCCACAGGGCCTTCCTATGTTCTTGGGACCTCCATTACTGGCTCTGGGTTATATTTGTCTGTGGGGCCAATTTCCCCTTCACGGAAACACAGTATGCTGAAGGGCAGAGTTCTGGATTCTGAAAGTCCTTAGCTTTACCCCTCAGGAGTCATGTGACTCTGAGCTGATTCCCTTATTTTTAAGATGAAGAATGGCCCAGCTTCCCGACAGAACGAGTACCAGATCAACTGGAAAGCATGTGAGAGCGACTGGCATGTCTGATGGGCTTTACATATAGTCAGCAACATAACCCTCTGGCAGAAAAGTGTCCAGAATGAAACTCTGTGGAAACAAACAGGCTCAGCACCCTAGGACCCCAAGTTGGTCCACAGGCTGGAAAAGAACCTTAGCCCTCCATTACCCAGGAGCCATGGGAAAGGTTAATTAGCAAGGTACCACAGTACCACCTAGTGGCCGGCACACCTGTCATCCCTCTCCCCCAGGTGTTACGGAAAGGCTACTGTGACTGGTCACATACTTCACAGGCTGATTAGTCAGGGATGGAGAGAAACCAAATCCACCACTCTCTTTTTTTTAATATTAACATATACAAGCAGTAGAGAGCGCCAGCCGCTCTCTGCCGTTCCCTGAGGGAAAGCCGGAGCACAAAGCTGTTCCTCTGGCCTTCCTCCAATGGCAGGGCCTGCTTAGCTCCTCCCTAGACAGAAGCTTTGCTCTAGCCCCACTTCCCACATCCCAGCTCCAGTCAGGACGGGAGGCACGTGGTGGCTGGCAGTGGGAAGAATACTGTAGTTCCAGCCTCTGCTCCTTTAAGTCTCAGCCTGGATGGTGGCCACTCATCCCTCTGCAGCTAGTTCCGCACTTGTCCCAGCCCAGGAGCCAGGAGGGCACTCAGTCACACCCCCTGGAGCAGCAGTGTGACTTCAGTCACCTTCGGATGACTCCTCTTCTGCCTCTTTTAGCCACTGGATGAACCTCTGCAGCTGTAAGGAAGCAGAGGGGTGGTCAGCTGGGGGAGGTGCACATAACTCTCCTGCTCCTCTTGGCAGATAAACAGCGCTAACAACCAGAGCCCCAGAAACCAAGCAGCCTAGAGTCCAGGGGCCAGGACTGCCTCGGTGAGAGAGCAGCAGGACTCACCTGTTGATTCTTGCGCAACTGCCAGCCCTTGTCAGTTGTATCTCTTTGGCCGAACCAGATCAGAATTGTTTCCTCGGCCAGGATCTCCAGTTGGTAGAAGGCCATCAGTACCTGCAAAAGGCCAATAAAAGGGACCTCAGGGGCCTTGGAGAGTCCAGCAGGATACTCTACCAGGCCTTCAGATCCCTCTATGCACCGAGTAGCTTCCTCCAAAACAGACAGGAGTGAGCTGTTTGCTCTGCTCCTGGGGCAGGTCTAATTTCTGGAACTATTGCTGGGGAAAGCTTTGCACATTTCCAGGCCACCCCCAGCATGGCTACCTTACTAGCCTGCTCCAAGCAGTACTATTCTAGCTATAAGCGTGACATTGGGAGTGGCTGGGCCATAGTTGATTGCTATTAGCTTCTTCTTCTTCTTTTTTTTTTTTTGATGAGGTCTCACTGTGTTGCCCAAGCTGGAGTGCAGTGGTGCGATCTCGGCTCACTGCAACCCCCACCTCTTGGGTTAAAGCGATTTTCCTTCCTTAGCTTTCTGAATAGGTGGGACTACAGGCACACGCCACCATGCCCGGCTAATTTTTGTATTTTTAGTAGAGACGTATGTTGGCCAGGCTGGTCTTGAACTCCTAACCTTGTGATCCACCTACCCTGGCCTCCCAAAGTGCTGGGATTATAGATGTGAGCCTCCATGCCTGGCCGGCCACATTAGCTTCTATTTTATGTCTCCCAGCTGGGGGTCACCAACCCTCATTTGAAAGCAAGTACAGAAGAGTGAGGCTTGAGGTTGTATTTACCTTGGCCATGGAAGAACCAAGAGCTTCATGTTCCAGGAAGAAATCTTCAATGGCTGCTAACGCTTCCAAATGGTCAGCTATGCGCTTTATGTAGTTCCTAAAAACAGGGCTCCAGGCCTTGAGCAGCTACAGAAGAAAGAAGGGAGCTGCAATATATTCCTGAGCATTCACCTACATCCGGACATCCAAGCAAATCCATACTGATGACATGGGTGGACAAAAGGGAGATGATACAGGGTCTGTGGAGTCATGTCAGAGGGACTTGGGAGTTGCTGACAGGGCTTGGGAAAAAGATTCCTTAGGGAAGGTAAAGGGGATCAGATGCTGTAGGCTGCCTCCAAATACCTATTCCCAGCCCAAAGGCTGATCTTGTATCGGGTCAAATCGCTGCCATACAGTGAATGTCCAGGTTCCTTCTGAGTATACCTCTGGGGGCCTAGTATGATATGAATCCTGGAGTCGCAAAGGCCAGTCAGTATTGAACTCAACCTGACCCCTCTGAACCAGCCAAGGCTGCTCTAGAGCCCAACCAGCTTCCAGAGGCAAGGAGGAAGGAACCAGACGTAACATACACCAATATAACGAGACTGTCTACTCCTGATTTCCTTTAAAGTCAAGTACAGCAGGGATGTGTATCTGCCTCTACCCAGTCCCTTGTACTCAGCTCCAGTCTTTGCTCACAGGCAGCAGCAGGGCACAGTAGCGGCTTGGGTCAAGCGGGGAGTCCATCTGCTGCAGGGGGAACTCCAGGACCACGTGGCTCAGTACCTGCATCACCTCCTTTAGACTTATGTTATAGGCATACCTGTGGGGAGACTGGGGTGACACCAGGGCCTGCACTGGCCCTTCAACATGCTTAGAACTATGACTCTGACAGACACTGGAGAAATTGGATGGAACAATATGGAAGTGGAGGGTTTAGGAAGGAGAAAGTCTATGCTGAGGCTAGAACGTAAAAATGCTCTCCTTGCTCCGAATACTACTGGTCTCTCCATTTGGGACGTTGAGGGAATAGGTGCCTATTCGGAGAAGAAACGCTTGTGAGAAAGCCTCTACCTTCCCGGGATTGCCCGAGGAGGACAGGAACGGACTGCTCTTACTTGAGAGAGTTGATTTCCAGGACTAGATTGTCACAAGAAATGTTCTCCTCTTTGCCGCGCTGCAGCGTTCCTAAAACTTCATTCTGGAACACTGAAATCAAAGCAAGCGCAAGTTCACGGGCCGACATCGTCCCAGAATGCTCTAAGTCATCTAGTCTTGACTTTATACCAAACCCCTGCTGAGGAACATAAGCCTTTGGCGAGTGGATCCAGGTAGAGAATAAACTCGTCCAGCGCCTTTCTCCCCCAGTCACTCACCTTTGATGTCATCCAGCTGAGGGGAGCCTCCCCGGCTGTCCGGCTCCTCCGCATCCATGCTTCGTTCACTTTCACTTTCACTCTCTTCTTCCATGTTGATATTGAGTTCTGAGAAGCCATAACGGGTTAAGGGAAAAAAAACAGCCACTGACAGAGAGCAATATATCTGCCCTGTCTGCATGAATAAAGGAGCGAATAAGTAAAGTGACTCTGAAGTATTCATTATCCTTCAAAATATTCAGATTCAGTAGGAGGAGGACAGGCGTAAGGCCTAGCTCACCCCACAGGTTGTGCTGCAGTTTCCCCTCTTCCTCCACGTCCATGCCTGCAGCTTTCCAGAGGTAGCCCTGGCCAGCAACCCCTACTTCTGCTGGATTGTAACCTGGAAAAGACAACGATCTCTAGAGAGGGCCCAGAAGCTGCACCGATCCCGCCATGAGGAAACACTGGTTCTTTTATGAGGCAGAGACACACACAGATGCCCCACACCTGCTGAGTCTCACACCTTTCATCTTCACTTTCTCCTTTTCTTGGTCAGCCCCAGAATCATCACTGAACTGGCCATCATCTTCATCTTCCTCTGTATCTGGAGGGTGCAAAGAGATCACCGAGCCCTCAGGCAGCGTGATGTTTGGGCCCACTATCACCTAGGGGGAAGAAACACAAACCGTTAGGGTGTGGAGGAGAAGTGCATCCTGACCATGAGAGCACATTTTTTTTTTTCAAACTAAGGCTGGAAGGTAAATGAAACCATGGGATTGGGACTCTCAGTCAGTCAGGATTATGGGTGGAAATGATGCTCCTTCTGGCTCAGTGTGACTGCCACTCAATTCGGGGCCTGTGCACAGTACAGATCAGGTCTTACCTGGGAAGTGAGGACACAGTGTGGCTTCAGTGTCACTTGTTCCTTGATCTCAGCATTGTCACAAAGGAGAGACTGATGGATCTGTGCTCCAGCAGCCACTCGAACACCCTGCCACAGGTAGGTCTGGTCCAGCACCACGTTATCACCTGGCTCAGGATGGGAAGGCCTCTGGGTCACTACATGCTCCAACTGCAGACCAGAGCCCTTTATACAGGACAGGGGTGACTGACACCAGCACAGCTTCCGCCTAGCTCTCATTCCCCATCCCACAAGTCACCAGAAACACCCACTCACCCTCTAAACCCAGGCCTGAGAAGACAACACACTTCACCAAGTTTATAACAATTATAGACTATATACAGGGCTTAAGAACCTGAGAACCTTCAGGGTTTCTGGGGAGCCTCTGAACTCAAAACCTTATTAGAATCATATCCATGTCTACAAGCAGAACCAAATAATTCCACCTCTTCTGGTACATTTCAGAATTCAAGTCTTTTTTTTTTTTTTTTTTTTTGGAGACATGGTCTCACTCTGTTACGCAGGCTAGAGTGCGGTGGTATGATCAAGACTGACTGCAGCCTCAACCTCCCCAGGCTCAGGTAATCCTCCTGCCTCAGCCTCCCAAGTAGCTGAGACTACAGGCATGTGCCATCACGCCTGGCATATTTTTGTATTATTTGTAGTGAAGGGGTGTCACCATGTTGCCCAGGCTGGTCTTGAACTCCTGGGCTCAAGTGATCCTCCCATCATGGCTTCCTAATGTGCTGGGATTACAAGCGTGAGCAGCCACGCTCAGCCCCTAGAATCGGAGCCTTATTGTTGTTCCTGCAAAGGGCAGTACGATTAGAAGCATCATATTCCTACAACCAAAATGAGTTACCATGAGGCCTACCAGGCAGTTACGGTAGGCTAAAAAGAACACTAGACTTACAATCAGAATACCCAGATTCAGGTCCCACCATTATTACCAATGGCCTTGGGCAAGAAAACCTAGTGGAGCCTGTTTGTTCATTTGTGAATTAGGAGGATTAAATGAAACAATGTATATAAAAGCCCTTTGTAAACTGTAACACATGAAATAGATGTTGTTACTGCATGTTAATTATCCACTTGCTCCTGATTGTGACTATAGGGTACCCTGGAATGTGAAGAGCCATCCAATGAGGCTCACAGGCCATGAATTAAGGTATCGCTGTTTTCAAATCCCTGTTTTCTCCTTTCCTGAGCTAGCCACTCCAGTTCCTTATTCCCAGGGACTGTCCCTGGTGCAGAAATCCCTTGTGTTTCTGGAGACAGGGCCGCCCCCAGGTTCCTGCTCCTAGGATAGTTGGCTTGATTCCCCACCTGTGCTCACCAATGTGGCAGCTGGGGCCAATGACACTGTTGGTGATAAAACAATTGCTGCCAATGACAGTGCCCGAGCCCAGGAGCACATTTTCCTCTAGGATGCTGCCATGGCCCAGGCTGACCTCAGGCCCTCGGTAGATGTTGTGCCGGGAATGAGTGCAGCTCTGGGTGCTGCTGTCAGTGAAGTTTGTCTCTGGGGTGAGAGGGTAGACCCATCGGCGGATGACGTCAGCACAGACAGCCGAGTACATGCGTAGGTTGGAGACGCGGGCACCATATTCCTTAGTTGTTATATGCATGTGGATCTGGTTCCCTAGGATCTGAATGAGAAGGAAAGGGAGGTCACTCCAGCAAGAAAGACAAGAAGAATGCCCTCAAGTACAACTTCTGTAATCCTTGGAAGTTCCCCTCTGCCTCTCCCTGCCACAAAGACTTTTCTTTATGTACTGTTCCTCCCACCCCTAGCTCTTTTCCTCCCTCCTATGCCTCAATAAAACACAAAAAGGGATCAAAAGTTACCAGCATGAGATACAATCATAGCCTTCTCCTCTCTCCTAAAGAGGCATTGGAAGACTTTTCTCACCTCCTCATTCACCAAGAGACCTCTCACAAAGTCATCTCGAGTTTGGTAGTCAAAGTTGTCTGTAAAGAGTTGCGCCACCTGTGGAAGGAGATGGAGTGGGCTAAGATTAAGTACTATTCTTTAGGAACACAGATAAGCTCCCCAGAGACCTAGCTAACCCTGTGACCGCTGGACATGGACCAGAGTTCCAAAGAAACTTCCACAGAGATACTGGATACAAGATCTTTGCTTTACAACAGATTCTTTAAAAAAAGAAAAAAAAAAAAGAAGGCCGGGCACGGTGGCTCACGCCTGTAATCCCAGCACTTTGGGAAGCCGAGGTGGGCGGATCACAAGGTCAGGTGTTCAAGACCAACCTGGCCAATATGGTGAAACTCATTTCTACTAAAAAATACAAAAATTAGCCGGGTGCAGTGGTGCGTGCCTATAATCTCAGCTACTTGGGAGGTTGAGGCAGGAGAATTGCTGGAACTCGGGAGGCGGAGGTTGCAGTGAGCTGAGATCTCGCCACTGCAGTCTAGCCTAGGCAACAGAGTGAGACTCTATCTCAAAAACAAAAACCAAAAAAGCCATGGTGGCTCATGCCTGTAATCCCAGCATTTTGGAAGGTGGTCAGATAGCTTGAGCTCAGGAGTTCATGAACAGCCTGGATAACATGGCAAAACCCCATCTCTACTAAAAAATACAAAAATTGGTGGTAGTGCATGCCTGTGGTTACTTGGGAGGCTGAGGCAGGAGGATCACGTGAATCTGGGAGGCCAAGGCTGCAGTGAGCTATCATTGCACCACTGTGCCCCAGCCTGGGCCACAGAGAGAGACCCTGTCTCAATATATATAAAGAAAAATGAAAATAGGGCCAGGTGTGGTGGCTCATGCCTGTAATCTTTGGGAGGCCTGATAGGTAGATCACCTGAGACCAGGAGTTCGAGATGAGCCTGGCCAAAATGGTGAAACCCCATCTCTACTAAAAATACAAAAATTAGCCAGGCATGGTGGTGTGTGCCTGTAATCCCAGCTACTCAGGAGGCTGAGGCAGGAGAATCAGTTGAACCCAGGAGGCAGAGGTTGAGTGAGTTCAGATCACACTACTGCACTCCAGCCTGGGCAACAGAGTGAGACACTATCTCAAAAAATAAAAATAAAGAGGGAGAAGAAATATCCCTTGGCCTTCTAAGGCAGGCAATAACAGATCCTAGAGTTCTACTCTCTGGGTGTGCAGCCCCAGCCCTGAAGAGCTCACCTGCGGAGAACAGATGCTGATATGACAGTCCAGTAAATCATAGCGAACCTCCACTCCATCTCGACTGCCCTGAAACAGGCTCTGTGTGGAGAGGTTATAGGACTTTAATTTGTTTCTCCCACTGAAGCCTGCCACTTCTCCACCTCAAAGGACCCCAGATATCCACATACCAGAGGAAATGAAAAACGCCGGAGACCCTGGGTCTTCTGAAAATGGAGAACCCTGTTGGTGGCACTGTCCACAGCCACTACCACATTGTCTTCGGGGCAGCGAGTTGGGTGGCTGGGGGATGACTCCTTGAAGATCATCGTCATCACAGAAACATTTTTTTCTAGCTTCCGTCTCAACCTATAAAGGACAGGAGGGAGAGACCTGCAAACATGCAGCCTCAGGGCTCTGCTGGTCTTTAATCCTTGTTCTTGTCATTCTCTCATCCTGACCTGTGTTCCTCAAGGGCTCTGGTGATACTGATGTTTGAGACGACATCTCCATACACCAGAATGAAGTCAGAATGCACCAAGGCCTTGGCATCAACATCACGTAGGACATCTCCCAGTGATCGATACAGTGCTGATGTAATTATTCGGACCACATTGAGAGATGTAGGGCGGCACCACTTGGACTTCCTAAAGGGAGAGAGAGTGAGGAGCATGAGTATATCAAGCATAAAGATCATATGAGTCTTCCCCATTTTTCTCCCCGATTCAGCATTCATGTTCCTTCTGGATGGCTTTTTTGGGTTCTTGCCAGCGTCTTCAACTTCAAAGAGAATTATGAAATTATAATTAATGCTTTCAGCATCTGGTGTCACCAGTCTTGTTTTTCTTTTTTGAGACAGAGTCTTGCTCTGTCGCCAGGCGCCAGACTGGAGTGCAGTGGTGCGATCTCGGTTCACTGCAACCTCCGCCTCCCGGGTTCAAGCAATTCTCCTGCCTCAGCCTCCCAAGTAGCTGGGACTACAGGTGTGTGCCACCATGCCCGGCTAATTTTTGTATTTTTAGTAGAGACAGGGTTTCACCATGTTGGCCAGGACGGTCTCGATCTCTTGACCTTGTGATCCACCCACCTCGGCCTCCCAAAGTGCTGGGATTACAGGCGTGAGCCACTGCGCCCGGTCACCAGTCTTGTTTTATGGGTTAGGAAACATGGTTATTTCCTCTCCATTCCTTGACCTCTGTCCCCAAACATCGATTTGAACTCAAAATCCTGCTGAAACCTAGAATATACAAAGTACCCTAGGAACACACTTCATGTCGGCTTTCCGCTTCTGCAGTCCATTTAACCTTTAGGAACTGTCTGATGGAGACCATGCTAATGTCCTAGTCTTTATTTCCTGGACTTCCATAAGTGATGAGACTCCCTATTTTTCAAGATTTCAACAAACATGTAAGTGCTCACTACATGCCTGGCACTGAGCTAGGCAGTGGGAATACAAAGATGACAAGGAGCTCATTTATAACCTTGAAGGTGGAACAAACAAGATTTAGAAACTCAGTGGAAAAACAAAGATGTTATTGTTGTAACTTCCATACTGAAGCCATTAAATAAAAGCAAAGTCCCTGGGACCAAACTTTGTAAGTGACATTCAGAAAAAACAAGTTTATTCTTTAAAGTTTGTAACAGAAAACCCAAGACAGACAGATACAAGGTTTCAGCTGCTCACCTCCTGATAAGTGTAGAAAATACCCTTAGAACTTACAATGACATCTGAGTAGACAGATTTTTCCCCTCTCACATTTCCCCTTACTTAGTTATATTCCTCCTGAAAAAAACTAAAAAAAGATGGCAAAATATGCAAAGAAAAGTTGCAGGGCCTTACAGCAAATGTTCTTTGATTTGAGCAGCTTTCCAACAACAAAAGACAAATGTTTCCTGTACACCTGTGGCAGTCAGGAATTCCAGAGTGTAGTCAATTAATGCCACATTGGCCAGGGGCAAGAGGACCTGAAGGACAGAAGATGAAAAAAAAATGAGTTCTCAAATCCCTTTGGGTACCCCACCGCAACGATTTTCACTTTTATGTTAGTATTTCCAAACAGTGTAGTTTTGCTGTATCTTTCCAATTCAAAGATAAACAGGTTCCTGCCTTTGATGTTCATGCCATGCTCTAAGCCTGAGTCTGAGATGTTGCAATTTGGGGATGGTAAGTACAGAATCTTTGTGCCTTGTATCTGACACAGAGCTGTGACAGAATGGCAGTTCACCGCTGGCAAAGGGCAATACTGGAAATCAATCATATTTCCATAAATTTAAGCACTGCTAAGGCCTTGTTCCCTATAAGATTTCCTTCCTTGATCCTTTTCTAAGAGTCAGAGGTTAGCCATCTCCCATCACTTTTCAAAAATGAACAGCCATTAGGCTTTTTCGAGGGAATCAGAGAGGATTTTCCTTAAATCCAATGCAGTTCCCTCTCTTTGAACTGAGGATTGCTGAACGACCCAGCTGAGTACAGTTGCCCATTGTCTAGACAATTCGGGGGCGACGGCAAGATGGCAATCAACCACTAAACCCATTTTGTCCTTTCGACAGATGGCACTATCATTAGAACCTGGAAGGAAAAAACAAAAGTACACTGCCCGAGATCTAGCCCCCTCTTTTTAAGTCATGATTACAGCCCTTTCAGAGGCAAAAGGTCGTTTCTTTTCACCTAAGCATCCGTCATCTGCAAGGTTAAAAGCGGTGCTGCCTCTTCTAGGGGCACTGAATCCCCGCGTGAAGGGTTCTCTCGAGTGCTGTTCTACATTTAGCTCTCTTCCTTCCTCTCAAACCCGACGTGGACAGCATTACGAGTGCCCCAAATCTGCCAACCACTCACTTGGTCAGCAGTCATCAGGGTTTAGACAGACCCTCTGCCTCCTTCCTAACCACGGAAACTCGGTTTTAGGATAACAGAATGCACACCAGTCCTTCAGGGGCATGCTGTACTAGTCAGCCGAAGGGAGAACTTTCTCCAGCCCCGCCAACCTCCCTGCCCTCGTGCGCGGCGCTCACCCGAGGCAGGTCCTTGGAGATGGGGAAGAAGCGGCGATCGAAGCTATCGGCCACCAGAACTGCTTGCAGGGGCGGCGACGGTTCCTCCTCCGCCCCTCTGGCTCGCCCGCCACTGCCGCCTCCCGACCCCGCGCCGCTGCGCTTGTTGGCCCGGCTAACCAACACACCAGGCGGCGCCACCACAGGGGCCGCCATCTTCTTCTCCCACGGCCACCACTTCCGCAAGGAAGCTGACACCGCACGCAGTAGGGGACAAAAAGGTCCAGCACTTGAAAGGCGAAGGACTAATTAACGAAGGGAAGGAGGAGACGAGGGAGGTGCAGTGCGCATGCGTCTTCTCCGGGAGCACACTGCGGTCTGAAGTTGATCCCGGAGGCGCGAAGAGTGGGGACGGGTCGCGGTTGTCCCGGCCAGTGGAGGCACAGGGTAGGGGTGGGGTCCCATAGACGTCACACTCGGTCTGCAAGTATCGTAGACCTTCATGTGTACGTGAACAAGCCGAGATTCTTGCGGCGTGATGGGATTTGTGGTCGCCGCCAAGGGGCCAGAGCCATCCGGAATCTGTAAACGTCCAGCAGTTTCCCCGCTCCACGCATGTGAAATATGTAGCCCTCCGCATTCATTCTAGAAAATTCTGGGGACCCAGGGCCTTCGGGAGATGGAACCGAACCAGATGTCCCCCTGCTGCGAGGAACCCACAACCTGCATAAATAGAAAAGGTGGCATATAGTAAGGGGACTAGTAATTCCATTGAGCGCTGATTGTGGGCCAGGCACGATGCAAACATCATCTCATTTAATTCGTCACATATCTCTGCAAAACATCTTATTCATTCGTTCAGCAAACATTTCTTGAACTCTCAGAGGGATGAAGGACGTTTACCCAGCTAGTAAGTGGAAGAACTGGTATTGGAACCCGATCTGATTTCAGAGTTCCACAATCCTGCTGCCAAGTTATGTGGGGATAACAGTGGCTATTTTGTGCCTTCATCTATTCATTCATCCAGGCTATCAGCCTCCTCTGTCTTAAGCAGAGTGGAGACGCGGGTGGATCTAGGCACACCAGTAAGTTGTACTGGAGTTAAGCTGTAAGCTATCCCGGCAGAGGAAAGTGCAGGCGTAAAGGCCCCAGGCTTGAGAAGGTGCACCGGCGCCTTCTTCTCTTCTGGGAAAGAAGCGGTGGCTGCAGGGAATAAACCAACTCTGCAGAGGGGCGGGACCGTGGGAGAGCGGCGGAACGAGGCAGGCAGCCTGGGCGTCATTTGGGAGGCAAGGCGCTTTTCCGTAAGGCATCGCGCCCTTTCTGCACGGGGCCTGTCCAGGTTCCACACCACAGGCTTCTGCAGTTCCTGCGAACCGTTCCCACCCGCCGCGCGCTGCACGTCGGGATTTGGAGTTCGCGAGCCTGAGAGTTGTTGCCGCGTGGCGATTCCGACTTAACCCGTCGTGCTCCGGCGCCCGACTCGTGGGACCGACGAATCTGTCATTTCTTCCCTCGTTAGGGAGCGGAACGAAAACCATCTGATTTTGGAAAATTTAGCCGAGAAAAGGAAAGGCAGAAGGCAACGAAGTAAAAGTTTTCAATTAGATGAATGGACGTTGTAGAAAAGGAATGTTCAGCTGCCCTGCAAATCCAGAGGTAGAAGTGGGGGCGGGAGGGGGAATGAATTAAATAGGACACACACACAAACACACACACACACACCCATACATATGTATTCAAACAATATATGTATATCCACATGTATTCAAACACAGAATTATGTTTAGATAATTATGGTTATATGCTGGTACACCAGAGCCAGACTGCCTGGCTTCCATTCCAGGCCCTAGATGGGTAATTTTGGGTACTCAGCCTCTCTATGCCTGGACTTCATCTTTGAAATGGGATAATAATAATACTTACCTCATAAGGTTCTTATGAGAATTAAATGAAAGCCCTTAGAACAGGCATTGACACACTGTGAAGGTATATTAGCTATTTTGATGATGATGCATTTTGTCAGCAACTCGATTTTTATTTAACATATGATGAAATGTAGACAAACCTAGCCATTTTCAGTGATTCCAGAATATTCCACAGCATGAATATACCATTGTTTATCCAACCATTTCTCTCTCAATAAACATTGCAGATTTTTTTGCAGTTTTATGATTACAAATAATGCTGCAATAGTTTTCTATATATAGTCTTTATAAATTTGCATTTATTTCTTAGAGTTTATTTATTTATTTATTTTTTGAGACAGCGTCTTGCTCTGTTGCCCAGGCTGGAGTGCAGTGGTGTGATCTTAGCTCACTGCAACCTCTGCCTACCGGGTTCAAGAAATTCTCCTGCCTCAGCCTCCTGAGTAGCTAGGATTACAGGCGCCTGCCACCACACCTGGCTAATTCTTATATTTTTAGTAGAGATGGGGTTTCACCATGTCGGTAAGGCTGGTCTCGAACTCCTGACCTCATGATCTGCCCACCTTGGCCTCCCAAAGTGCTGAGATTACAGGTGTGAGGCACTGCGCCTGGCCTTAGAATTTATTCTCAAATTAGAATAACTGGTTCAAATTGGATGCAATTCCAGTTACCTACAAATGTAGGTAGCTGGGTACCTTGTTGGCAGAGGGTACATTGTTGGACTCACTGGCAAGGGTGATGAGGCCCTGGTGGAACTCATGGAGATGTTGTTTAACTGCTCTCCCTGGACAGTGTGTCATTTTGCACTTATACCAGCCATGTATGAGAGTGCCTGTTTCCCCACAGCCTCACCAACAGACTATTTTGTCAATAGTTTGGACTTTCTGCCAATCTATAAAGGAAGATAAGTGTAGTTTTAATTTGTCTTTATCTTTTTCGTTGAGGTTGAACCCTTTTTCGTAGAGTAAAGGACCATTTTTATTTTTTGGTCAACTCCCAGTTCTGGTTCTTTTTCTTTTCCTTTTGAGACAGAGTCTCACTCTGCCGCCCAGGCTGCAGCACAGTGGCGCAATCTCGGCTCACTGCAACCTCTGCCTCCTGGGTTCAAGTGATTCTCCTACCTAGGCCCCCTGAGGAGCTGGGATTACAGATGCGCACCACCACGTCTGGCTGATTTTTGTATTTTTAATAAAGATGGGGTTTCACCATGTTGGCCAGGCTAGTCTTGAACTCCTGACTTCAGGTGATCCACCCACCTCAGCCTCTCAAAGCGCTGGGATTACAGGCATGAGCCGCTGCACCCAGCATTCCTTTCTTTTCTTTTCTTTCTTTCTCTCTTTTTTTTTTTTAGAAACAGGGTTGTGCTGTGTTGCCCAGGCTGAAGTACAGCGGCACAATCATAGCTCACTGCAGCCTCGAACTCCTGGACTCAAGCAATCCTTCTACCGCAGTCTCCAGAGTAGCTGGGACAATAGGCACGGGCTACCACACCTAAGTTTTGTAGTTTTTGTAGAGATGGGGTCTTTCTGTGTTGCCCAGGCTAGTTCTGGTTCTTTCTCTCCATTTAGATTTCAAAATGAGTCTTGAATATGAAGTTGGTCTAGAATATAAGCTCTGTGGGCTTTCAGTTTGTTTTATTCACTACTGTAGCCCAGGTGTCTAGAAGAGTAACTGCCACATGGCAGATTCTCACTAAGTATTTGTTGAATGAATCACTGGTTGTTGCTAGTCAGTCACCAAGTGTGTGATCAACCGCAGACAAACAGAAGTAATTCCTGGCTCTCCTAAGACTGAGGCTCTTTTTAAAAGTGAAAATGCCACAAAACATAAAAGTTATCATCTTAACAATTTTTTAACCTTGGCGTGGAGAATTGATTGAAGTTAGCCATTTTTAAGTATATAACTCTGCAGTGTTACTTACATTCACATTGTTGTGCTATCACCACCACCATCCATCCACAGAACTCTTTTCATTTTTTTAATTTATTTTTTTATGTTTTTCGAGATGGAGTCTCACTCTGTCACCCAGGCTGGAGTGCAGTGGTGTGATCTCAGCTGACTGCAACCTCTGCTTCCCAGGTTCAAGCAATTCTCCTGCCTCAGCCTCCCGAGTTGCTGGGATGACAGATGTGTGCCACCACGCCTGGCTAATTTTTGTATTTTTAACAGAGATGGGGTTTCACCATCTTGGTCAAGCTTGTCTCAAACTCCTGACCTTGTGATCTACCCACCTCAACCTCCCAAAGTGCTGGGATTACAGGCATGAGCCACCATGCCCAGCCTGTTTCCTTCTCACTTTATTTATTTGTTTATTTATTTATTTATTTTGAAACTGAGTCTCACTCTGTCGCCCAGGCTGGAGTGCAGTGGCACAATCTTGGCTCGCTGAAACTTCCACCTTCCGGATTCAAGTGATTCTCCTGCCTCAGCCTCCTTAGTAGCTGGGATTACAGGCACATGCCACCATGCCCAGCTAATTTTTGTATTTTTAGTAAAGACAGGGTTTTACCATATTGGCCAGGCTGGTCTTGATCTCCTGACCTCGTGATTGGCCTCCCAAAGTGCTGGGATTACAGGCATGAGCCACCACGCCCGGCCTTTCTTCTAACTTTAAATGGCACTTTTCCTCTTCCAAATTTCTACTTGTTATATATTAAAATAATGGTAGGATATGTCCCCTTCAGGGCACCTTTGATACGTATACAAGAGCTGGCCTTTCCTAGGCGCTACTAAAGAGCCAGGGCTCTGGTGACAGGAAGCATTAAACTGGTGGAGCACTCTGAGGGTAAGTGTTGGGGCCTTTTGTGCTTCTCAGCTGGGCTCACTTGTTGCTTAGTGGACTGAGCTTGTTATTCATTGCTGTGAGTGTTGCTTATTTTTCTAGTTACTTTGGGGTCTGCAATAGTTGTTCTGAAAGTTAAGAGTTCTAAATATACTATGGGATAGCTGTGGTCCATGTCGTAGCTTGCTAGAAAATGACAGAAGAAATACAATTCTGGACTGGATGCGTGACTCACGCTTGTAATCCCAGCACTTTTGGGAGGCCGAGGTGGGCGGATCCCCTGAGGTTAGGAGTTTGAGACCAGCCTGGCCAACATGGCAAAACCCCATCTCTGCTAAAAAAAAAAAAAAAAAAAAAAAATTAGCCGTGCATGGTGATGTGCGACTGTAATTCTAGCTAGTTGGGAGGCTGAGGCACGGGGATCACTTGAACCTGGGAGGTGGAGGTTGCAGTGAGCTGATATTACGCCCCTGCACTCCAGCCTGGGCGGCAGAGCCAGATTCTGTCAAAAAAAGAAAAAAAAAAATTCTGAGTTCTTTCCTGTTCTTGTTTTCGCTTCCAGAGATATACCTAGTCTCCAGGGTATAACAATCCTTTTTGTCTTCTAGGCTGAGGTTTGAGGGAAAAAAAAGTCCTTCAAATTTTATCCATAGTTGGGTTGAAACAGGTTGGGATTTTTTCAAATGAAACTTTACTCAAAATCCTAAGGGAAGAGAAGGGAGAAAAAATGAAAATAAAGTCACAATAAATACACTACTTTGGCCGGGCCCTTCCTGCTGAAAGGCTGGAGTGGCTTGTGGCGTTTGGCAACACCGCCCCCTAGAGGTCATTGCTGTGCTACGCTCCAACCTCCCCAGCAATTGTTAAGACTATTCAGATTCCTTTTGATACGTAGCATTCCAGGATCGCGAAGTGGGAGCCAGCCACATCCATGATGTTCGTGGAGCCTAGAAGAGCCCTGCGGAAAAAAATTTTACCTGGATACTCTGAGATCCGGACATGCACAGACCAGGCCTCTTGAAGAGAGCTTGAGCTTCCTGAATGGGGCTGGAATGGAGAGAGACAAGGGGATTTCTGAGACGGCATTGCCAGGAGAAAAACACGTGGCTGAATGGGTCAGCCCAAACATCAGGGGCTTGAATCCAGAGGGAGAAGGGGCTGGAGGAACAGTGAGAAGCTGCGCCTGGCTGCCCTTTATCCAGCCTCCTCTGAGGAACGTGTGTGACCCAGGACGAGAAAAGGCTGTAGTCTATAGGAGGAGCAGTAGGTAGGGTGGCCATCTGTCCCTGTTTGCTTAGAACTGTCCCAGCTTTAGCAGTGGAAAGTCCTGGCTCCTTGACTGAAGGAAGCTGATCCGTTCCTGGCCCTCTGAAATGATTGGTCACCATAGATAAGGGTCACTCAGTACCAAGAGCTCCGCTGTGGGAACTCCTCTCTAAACAGCTGACCAAGAGAATAGCCAGTTTCCCCAATGCCTGGACAGGAAGGAGTCCCTGAATCTGGTGAGCCACAGGTTAGCAACCCTGTGGCACTTGGTGGCCAAACACCAAAGACAACAACAACAAAAAGATTAGAGATAGCCAGAGAGAAAATATATACAGCATTACGTAAAGGGTAACAAAAATGAGATTGACTTCACTGCAGCAAATATGGAAGCCAGGAGAAAATGGCGTAACATCTTCAAAGTGATGAGATAAAATAATGTCAACCTAGAATTGTCTTCCCAGAAAAATTATCTTTCTTTTTTTAAATTTATTTTTAGGCCGGGCACAGTGGTTCATGGCTGTAATCACAGCACTTTGGGAGGCCAAGGTGGGTGGATCACCTGCGGTCAGGAGTTCGAGACCAGCCTGACCAACATGGCGAAACTCCGTCTCTACTAAAAACACAAAAAATTATGTGGATATGGTGGTGTGAGTCTGTAATCCCTGCTACTCTGGAGGCTGAGGAAGGGGAATCACTTGAACCTGGGAGGCGGTGGCTGCAGTGAGCCAGGATTGCACCACTGCACTCCAGGCTGGGCAAAAGAGCAAGACTCTGTCTCAAAAAAAAAAATCTTTTTTAAAAAATATTTCTTTCTTGGGCTGAGTTCTGTGATTCACGCCTACACTCCCAGCACTTTGGGAGGCTGAAGTGGGTAGATCACGAGGTCAAAAGTTTGAGACCAGCCTGGCCAACATGGTGAAACCCCGTCTCTCCTGAGAATACAAAAATTAGCTGGGTGTAGTGGTTTGTGCCTGTAATTCCAGCTACTCGGGAGGCTGAGGCAGGAGAAGTGCTTGAACCTGGGAGGCAGAGGTTGCAGAGAGCCAAGATTACGCCATTGCACTCCAGCCTGGAAGCCTTGGACGATAGAGTGAGATTCTGTCCCCCAAAAATGTATAAATAATAAATATTATATGGAAGAAAAAATTCAGTAATGCAGTCACATTTGCCACATTTCCAGTGCTTAATAACGATGTGTGGCTAGTGGCTACTATATTGGACAATGCAGATATAAAATATTTCCACCATTGGCTGGGTGCGGTGGCTCCTGCCTGTAATCCCAGCACTTTGAGAGGCCCAGGCGGGTGGATTACGAGGTTGGGAGTTCAAGACCAGCCTGGCCAGCATGGTGAAACCCTGTCTCTATCAAAAATACAAAAATTAGCCTGCCATGGTGGCAGGTGCCTGTAATCCCAGCTACTCAGGAGGCTGAGGCAGGAGAATCACTTGAACCTGGGAGGCGGAGGTTGCAGTGAGCCGAGATGGCGCCATTGCACTCCAGCCTGGATAACAGAGTGAGACTCCATCTAAAAAAAAATTTTTTTTCCACTATTGCAGAAAGTTCTATTAACAGCACTTTTTTTTTTTTTTTTTTTTTTTAAAGATGGGGTTTCACCATGATGGCCAGGCTGGTCTTGAACTCCTGACCTCAGGTGATCCACCCACCTCAGCCTCCCAAAATGCTAGGATTACAGGCGTGAGCCACCGCACCCGGCAACAGCACTTTAAAAATATACCTCAAGCCGAAGGAGAAAATTCCAGAACAAAGGTCAGAGATGCAAGGTGAAAATTCTACTAAAATAAAACGCTAAGCATGTGAGTAAATCTAAATAAACACTGATGATAAAAACATTCTAAGATCTTTTTTATTACTCACATAAAGACTGGACCAAGAAAGAAAATTCAGCAATATATTGTTTGCAAGCAATACACCTAAAACATAAGGGTTCAGGCTGGGCATGGTGGCTCACCACCTGTAATCTTGGCACTTTGGGAGGCCGAGGAGGATGGGCTGCTTGAGGTCAGGAGTTTGAGACCAGCCTGGCCAACATGGTGAAACCCTGTCTCTACTAAAAATACAAAAATTAGCTGGGCATGGTGGTATGTGACTGTAATCCCAGCTACTTGGGAGGCTGAGGTAGGAGAATCACTTGAACCCGGGAAGTGGAGGTTGCAGTGAGCTGAGATTGTGCCACTGCATGCCAGCCTGGGCGATAGAGCGAGACTCCATCTCAAAAAAAAAAAAAAGAAAGAAAGAAAGAAAGAAAGGAAGGAAGAAAGAAAGAAAGAAAAAGTTTAAACATCTACAAAGGTAGATAAAATAGCATAATTAATTCCATGTGTCCACCACCATGTGGGGTAATGATCAATTCAATCTTGTTTTATCAGTACCTGCCCCTACACTTTCTTCTCTCACTTCAGATTATTTTGAGGCAAATCCTAAACATCTTATCATTTCATCTGTAAATATTCTAGTATTTATCTCTAGAAGAAAATGATTATTTGGCAAAAATAATCATGTCATTCTACTCAAAATTAACATAGTTTTAAATATTGTTAAATAACTACTCTTCAAATTTCCTCAATTTTCACATCAGTATCTTTTTCTTGTAAATGTTTATTGTTTTATTCAGGCTCAAAATAATGTTTATATGTTGCGATTGATTGAAAAGTCTCTTAAATTGCTCACTTTCAATGTTTCCATAGGTGGAGCATTGTGGCTCATGCCTGTCATCCCAGCACTTTGGGAGACCTAAGTGGGTGGATCACTTGAGGTCAGGAGTTTGAGACCAGCCTGGGCAATGTGGCAAAACCCCATCTCTAGAAAAAATACAAAAATTAGCCTGGTGTGGTGGTGGGTACCTGTAGTTCCAGCTACTCTGGAGGCTGAAGTGGGAGGATCGCTTGAGGCTGGGAGGCGGAGGTTGCAGTGAGCTGAGATTGGACCACTACACTACAGCTTGGATGACGTAGTGAGACCCCATCTCAAAAAAAAAATTCACTTTGAAATAATATTAGATTTACAGACAAGTTGCAAAATAGTGTAGAGAGTTTCCTAATATTTGCTCCCTAAAGTTAACAACTTATTTAACCATAGTATAATTATGAAAGTTAGAAAACTAATGTTAGTAGAAAATTATTAAATAAACTACAGATCTTCTTAGAATTTCAACAATTTCCTCCCTCAGTATTGGTTTTCTGTTCCAGGATTAGATCAAAATTTCACATTGCATATAGTCTCTTCCTGGTCTCCTCAAATCTGTGACAGTTCCTTAGTCTTTTCTATGTTGCCCAGGCTAGATTCGAACTCCTAGGCTTAAGGTATTCTCCTGCCATAACCTCCTGATTATCTGGGATTACTGGCAGGCACCACCACATCAGGCTCTGACTTTAATACTTTTGATAAGTACTGATCAGTTATTTTGTAGAATGTCACGCATTGTGGTTTTTTAAAAGCAGATTTTTCTTTCTTTTCTTTTTTGAGATGGTGTCTCTCACCCAGGCTGGAGCTCACTGCAACCTCTACCTCCCGGGTTCAAGTGATTCTCATGCCTCAGCCTCCTAAGTAGCTGGGATTACAGGCGCCTGCCACCATATCGGGCTAATTTTTGGATTTTGAGTAGAGACAGAGTTTCACCATGTTGGCCAGGCTGGTCTTGAACTCCTGACCTCAGGTGATCTGCCCACCTCGGCCTTCCAAAGTGCTGGGATTACAGGTGAGAGCCAACCCGCCTGGCCAAGCAGGTTTTTCTAGGTATGATTTACATACCATATAGTTCACTTGTTTAAAGTGTACAATGTTTTTAAATATATTTAGAGATATGCAACTATTACCATAATCTAATTTTAATACTTTAAAAAAATCATTGTATCCATTACCGATCACTCTCCATTCCTTTCAGCCTACTGCTTATCTCCTCTATATCTCTATAGATTCTGGACATTCATATCAATAGGTATAACACGGAGTGCCGTGGCACTATCTCAGCTCACTGCAACCTCCGCCTCCTGGGTTCAAGGGATTCTCCTGACTCAACCTCCAGAGCAGCCAGGAATACAGGCACGGCCACCACGCCTGGCTAAGTTTTTGTATTTTTAGTAGAAATGGGATTTCACCATGTTGTCCAGGCTAGTGTCAAACTCCTGTCTCAAGTGATACACCTGCCTCAGCCTCCCAAACTGTTGGGATTACAGGCGTGAGCCACTGCGCTGGGCCAGACAGTGCTTTTTTGTGTGTGTCTGTCTCTTTTTTTAGCATAATGGTTTCAAGGTTTAGCCATTTGTGATGTTGTCAGTACTTCATTCCTTTGCAAGTCCAAATAATATTCTGTTGTATAGAGATACCACATTTTGTTTATCCATTCATCAGTTGATGGACATTTGGGTTATCTCCATTTTTTGAGTGTTATAAATAATGCTGCTATGAACATTTATGAAGACTCTTCGAAAACATTTGTTTTCATTTATTCTAGGCATACACTTTGGGGTGGATTTTTTGGTCTTACGGTAGCTCTATGTCTAACATTTTGAAAAACTGCCAAACTATTTTCTAAAGTGTCTATTCCATTTTGATTTCCAGCTTCTTGTTATCCATACTTGTTATCTTTTTTTTTTTTTTTTTGGCATATCCATCCTCATGAGGGTGAAGTGTATTGCATTTCCCTAATGACTAATTGTGTTGAGCACCTTTTTTTTTTTGAGTCAGAGTCTCATTCTGTTGCCCAGGCTGCAATCTTGGCTCACAGGAACCTCCGCCTCCAGGGTTCAAGCAATTCTCCTGTCTCAGCTTCCTGAGTAGCTGAGACTAAAGGCTCATACCACCATGCCCAGCTAATTTTTGTATTTTTAGTAGAGACGAGGTTTCACCATATTGGTCAGGATGGTCTTGAACTCCTGACCTCAGGTGATCCACCCATCTCAGTCTCCCAAAGTGCTGGCATTACAGGCATGAGCCACTGTGACTGGCCTGCTTTTTTTTTTTCTTTTCCTTTTTTATTCCCCTGGGTGCAGGTGGGCTAAGGCTGAAAAGGGTGTTAGCCTTTTTTTTTTTTTTTTAATAGAGATGAGGTTTTGCTATTTTTTGGCCAGGCTGGTCTTGAACTCCTGACCTCGAGTGATTAGCCCACCACAGCCTCACAAAGAGGCTTCATGTGCTTACTGGTCATTTGTATATCTTCTTTGGAGAAATGACTATTCAAATTTTTGGCTCTTTTTAATTGATTATTTATTTATTTATTGTTCAGTTGTAAGAGCTCTTTATGTATTCTGGGTCCTTCAGATATATTCTCCCAGTCTGTAGGTTCGTCTTTTTATTTATTTATTTATTTATTTAACTCCTCTTTGCTTCTAGGCCTATAATTAGAAGTCTGTAGATTCTTTTTTACACTCTCTCTCTCTTTTGTTTTGAGACAGAGTCTCACTCTGTTGTCCAGGCTGGAGTCTAGTGGTGCAATCTCGGCTCACTGCAACCTCTGCCTCCTGGGTTCAAGTGATTCTCCTGCCTCAGCCTCCTGAGTAGCTGGGATTACAGGAGCCCACCATCACGCCCGGCTAATTTTTGTATTTTTATAGAGATGGGATTTTGCCATGTTGGCCAGGCTGGTCTCGAACTCCTGACCTCAGGTGATCCGCCCACTTCGGCCTCCCAAAGTGCTGGGATTATAGGCATGAGCCACTGCGCCAAGCCTACATACATGTTACAATACACATTACCCCAATCTGTTAAAATAAGCCTCTGTTAATTAGAAAAGCGTGACTAGCTCTGTTTTAGTGCCTGAAGTATCACAGAATCACTTAGAAGTAGAAAGAACTCTTATGTTCCCCCTGAAGTAGTTATTGTCATGCCATAGAGACTTTTTAAATGTTAAGAAAAGTAACTAAAATAATCCTTGAAAATACATTATCAGAGGGAATGAAGGTAGAGTATTAAACATGCATACAAGTCACTCCTCAGCCAGGGCGGTCTGCTTCTTCCAGGCGTGGCGTGGCGTGGCGTGACCTCCTCCGTGGGGCAGCATTTCTTCAGTTACAGCAGCATTGGTATCATCAGCAGTAGGACCATCTTCATCAATACCCAGACCAAGTTTGATCATCCTGTAGATCCTGTTAGTATGTGTCCAGGGATCTTCCAGACTGGAGCCAGGAGATGGGAGTGCAGTTTTGTAAAGCAAGATGACCAGATCCTTCACAGACTTGCCGTTCTTGTCAGCCTCTGCCGTTGGCATTAAGGCATCAGTAATGAAAGGTCAGGGTACATCTCCAAGTGTTTCTTTGCTGTCACGTAGCCCGCTGTCGAGTTGTCTCACAGGGCTTGAGCTTTCATGATTCTCTCCATGTTTGCTGTCCAGCCATATGTGCTTGTGACAGTACAGCATAGGAATGTCACCACTTTGACGCAATCACCCTTTTGACTTTTTTCTCCAACACGTCTTTCGTGATTTTGCAGAGGTTCTCTTTTTTTTCTATTGACAGTGTGCATTTTGATTGGTTCTCAAACTTTGTCTTTTTTTTTTTCCTGTTTCTGTTTTTTCTTCTTTCTCTTCTGGAAGTTCCAAACCCTCTTTGTCGACTGACACTACAGTCTTACTCTCAAATTCCTTCAGCTGCTGGACATAGCACTCATTAATCGACTTGATCATATAGATCACTTGGAAGCCATGCTTCTGAAGACATTCCACAAAGGCCGAGTTAACTACCTGGTCCTTGGTCTCACCTGTGACGTAATAGATATGTTTCTGGTTTGCCTTCCTTCTAGAAAACGCAATGAGATAAACCATCTCATCACCAGAGGCAGATGTGCAGTATCTTTTTTTTTTTTTTTTGAGACAGAGTCTCACTCTGTCACCAGGCGCCAGGCTGTAGTGCAGTGGCGTGATCTCAGCTCACTGCAACCTCCACCTCCCGGGTTCAAGCAGTTCTCCTGCCTCAGCCTCCCGAGTAGCTGGGACTTCAGGTGTGCGCCACCATGCCTAGCTAATTTTTGTATTTTAGTAGAGAAGGGGTTTCACTATGTTGGCCAGGATGGTCTCAATCTCTTGACCCTGTAATCCACCTGCCTTGGCCTCCCAAAGTGCTGGGATTACAGGTGTGAACATGTATCTGAACAGCTCTGAAAGCTTCTTCTAATTTTGAGAGTCTATATTTTCCAAGCTTTATGTTTTTAGAAAACATCTCATAGAACTTTTTATAGTTCTTTTTATCCTCTTCCAGTTCAGCAAAGAATTCTAAGGATTTTTAAACCAAATTCTTCCTAATAACTTTCAAAATTTTGCTTTGTTGCAACATCTCAGAAAAAAATATTTAGAGGGAGATCCGCTGAGTCCATCGCCCCTCTAATGAAGTGCAGATTTTCAGGGATTAGCTCCTCACAGTTACCCGTGATGAAAACTCTGCGTACATACAACTGAATGTTCTTTTTCTTTCTGTTTTCAAATAGGTCAAAAGGAGCATGTCTTGAAACCAAAAGAAGAGCTCTTCTAAATTCCAACCGTCCTGCCGCCGAAAAGTGCTTCACTGTCAAGTGGTCATTAATTAAGCTCTCACAGAGCTCTCCGTATGCCGAATGAGTCATAGCATCAGAACTTCTGGTCCAGATAAACTTAGTTTTGTGGGGTTCTTGATCAGTGTACTTTCCCTCGCCTTCCTTCTTATCAGCACCCTTCTTTTCTTCTTCTTCCTCAGAACCAGCGTCTTCAGTTTCAGGTTTGTCACTGGGGTCTTTTTCTTTTTCTTCCTCTTTATCTTCCTTTCCATCAGCCTCACCATCGCTGACTTCTTTATCACGTTTCTTCTCCACCTGAGAGTAATGGGATAGCCAATAAACTGAGAATGTTTCTTCACAATCTCTTTTATTCTTCTTTCCTCCAAATACTCAGTTAGGTCTTCTTTCAGGTGCAGGATACCTTTTTCTCCATGCCCCATAGGTTCACTCTGCCCGTCCTAACTGTGAATGATCCGCCTGCTGAGGACTCCCAAGCATGCTGCTCACATTCATGTTTGGTGGTCACAGTTACTTTCTTGGCAACCAAATCAGCAGAATACAAACCACCACCAAACTGGCCAATCATAGAGATATCTGCACCAGCCTGGAAAACTGTCATGAATGCTTTGGTCCCAGACTTGACGACAGTACCAAGGTTATTGATCAAGTCAGCCATGGTCATTCCTATTTCAGTATACATAATAGTAAGGGTTGGATCTTGTTTGTTTGGTATAAGATTAATGTGCAGCTCTCCCAGAGTTTAATTTACTGGGATCCATCAAACTTTCCTCTTTTTTTTTAGGGGGCAGGGCACAGGGGAGGGATGGGGGCAAGGGGTGGGACGCAGGGGAGGGATGAGGGAAGAGGGCGGGACGCAGGGGAGGGATCCAAACTTTCATATCAGATTTTGTCCAAAGCATCTGATGAATTTGAAATGAGCTCTCTTGGGCCAGGCACAGTGGCTCACTCCTGTAATCCCAGCACTTTGGGAAGCCAAGGTGGGTGGATCGCTTGAGGTCAGGAGTTCGAGACCAGCCTGGGCAATATAGTGACACTGTCTTTACTCAAAATACAAAAAGTTAGGCGAGTGTGGTAGACATCCCTATGGTTCCAGCTACTCAGGGCCTGATGCATGAGAATCACTTGAACCTGGGAGGCGGAGGCTGCAGTGAGACGAGATCACCCCACTGCATTTCATACTAGACAACAGAGTGAGATGCCATCTCCAAAATAAAAATAAAAAGCTAAAAAAAAAAACTGAAATGAGCTCTCTCGGAAAGATCCTTTGTTGGAGTAGAAAGTACTGATGATCAGTGAAATCAGCTGGGCAGTTTCCACTTGAAAGGCAAACATCTCAACCTCTTCCTCCATTGGCTGGTCTTGGGTCTGCGTTTCCTCAGGCAGCTTGCCCAAGGGACCACATGGGCTCTGCAGTGTAGCAGCGCCAGGATGCTGAAGCCTGCGGGCCTCTTGCATTTCTATACGAATTTTAGAATTGGCTTGTCAATTTCTGCAAACAAAAGGCAGCCAGGATTTTGATACAGATTGCACTGAATCTATAGATCAATTTGGGGAGTACTGGCATCTTCACAGGATTTAAGCTTTCCAAATTCTTTTTTTTTTTTTTGAGACAGGGTCATGCTCTGTCACCGGGCGGGAGTGCCCGGCTGATTAAGTTTCTACCCTACGATCTGACAAAGAGCCGGAATCTCCACAGAATGATTTATTGGGCAAGTTAGTGGACAGAAGAGGTAGAGCCCGCTTTGCAGATGATGTAAGGGGACCTGGAACCACATGGTAGGACTGAAGGAAGCCAACAGGTTACAGGAACAGGGAGACATGTCTGGGACTGGGTGGCGTTGGTCAGCAGGACTGGACTGGGGTACGTGGAATACAGCAGAGACTCCATCATCTTTGGGGATATGATAGTTGGTACTCAGGAAAGGGTGAAGACCTGGCTGGCCCCTGGAGGCAAGAGAAGCTCCAGACTGAAGGTCGCAGGTGAGCCCTGCCTAGGGGTTCCAGAGGCCGATGACGGTGAGGACGGGGAGGCCATGAAGAGCAGGTAGAGGCGGAAGAGCAGGGTGTCCATCGCGTGGCTGAACTGCGCCCACAGCGCCA
>CAUYQU010086497.1:0-10709 GCA_963574635.1 Cheracebus regulus
TTTTTTTTTAACTATAAAGGAATTTTAATATATACCTATAATGGTTTTTTTTTATTATTTGGTATTTCTTTTTTTTTTTTTTTTTTTTTTTTTTTTTTTGAGGAAACTCCACCATAGCGTGTTTCATAATAGCTATACAAATTACATTCCCACCAACAGTGAACAAGGATTGTACACTGTAACAGCCTTGTCAAGACTTGTTACCTGTTGTCTTTTTGGTAATAGCTATTCTGACAGGTCTGAAATAATATCTCATTGTCATTTTAATCTATATCCTTAATGATTAGTGATAAGATATTTTATATACCTGTTGGTCATTAGGTTGGTTTTAATGCTAAATTGGAAATAGACTTTTATATCTTTGGCTTCTTTCCCTCCAGTTTATTGAGATGATTATTATAACTTACATCTTCTGCTAGTGTACTATTCTCTTCAGGTACCACTGCTAACAAAGCCAATGGTTGGGGCAAATCACTCCATGGTGTCAGAGTTTGTGTTCTTGGGACTCACCAATTCCTGGGAGATTTGACTTCTCCTCCTTGTTTTCTTCTCCATGTTCTACATGGCCAGTGTGATGGGAAATTCTCTCATTTTGCTTACTGCGACTTCTGACCCTCACTTGCACTCCCCCATGTATTTTCTGTTGGCCAACCTCTCCTTCACTGACCTGGGTGTTTCCTCTGTCACTTCTCCCAAGATGATTTATGACCTATTCAGAAAGCGCAAAGTCATCTCCTTTGGAAGCTGCATTGCTCAGATTTTCTTATCCACATCGTTCGTGGTGTGGAGATGGTGTTGCTCATAGCCATGGCCTTTAACAGATACGTGACCATATGTAAGCCCTTCCACTACCTGATCATTATGAGCCCGAGAATGTGCATGTTCTTCTTAGTGGCTGCCTGGATGATGGGCCTTATCCACTCTTTAGTTCAACTGGTTTTTGTAGTAAACTTGCCTTTGCACAGAAGGGCAATGTATTGGACAGCTTTTACTATGACCTTCTGCGGTTCATCAAACTTGCCTGCACAGACGTCTACCGACTGGTGTTTGTGGTTACAGCCAACACTGGGTTCATCTCTTTGAGCTCCTTCTTCATACTGATCATTTCCTATGTTGTACCGTTCTCACTGTTCAGAAACGCCCTTGAACTGGTTTATCCAAGGCTCTGTCCACACTTTCAGCTCACATCAGTGCAGTAGTTTTGTTCTTTGGTCCTCTGATTTTTGTCTATACATGGCCATCTCCCTCTGCACACCTGGATAAGTTTCTGGCTGTCTTTGAGGCAGTTCTCACTCCCATTTTAAATCCTATTATCTACACATTCAGGAATCAAGAAATGAAGATGACAATGAGGAAAGCATGCAGATGGCTAGTAAATTACAGGAGAAGCTCCTAAGTGATTGTGTTTTCATTGACAACTAAAGTTCATTGTTGATGGTCAGATTCAGAAGTTGCTTTTTGTCCTAACTGAACTGATTATCCACACTGATAGTGGGCCTATTTTTGTATTTTACTTAGCTGGAAACACATAAACTTGTAAAAATAGAGAAGGAGTTACATAAAGTATTCATAAATCAAAGATGGTGACTTTGACCCACAATTCCTTAGTAATATTTATATAAGACAATTCCTAGAAATACAAGAGGGTAGTCTTCTTTAAGGCTCTCAGAACAGGGAAAACTCCCCCCTTCTCTCTCTCACAGGAGTTTGTCTCACACTCAGGAATTTTTAGCAGAATGCAGTGGTGTATTCATAAAGGGAGATTGAACTGGGTCCTCCTACTCAAACCCGTATCTTACCTCATTCTGCCCTCGTTTTGGGTCTCTGTCAGGGCTGTGCAAGGAGAGCAGAGTCTTTGAGAGTATACACACAGGAGTCTAATGGAGGCATGATTTGGGTAACAGCCGTGTGAGCTATTTTTGGAATACTAAGAGATCTGAGCAAACATGTTTTTTTCTCTGTGATCAACCTCATGCTACTCAAACCATTTAATTTATATTTCCTTCTCTTCCTTTTTCCGCAGCTGCTTTATGATCTCTGGCCTATAGAAGTTTTTCCTCCCCTTTTCCTTTTTTCTTTCAGGCTTTCTTCCTTTTCTTTTCATTTGCTTTTCTCTTCTTCTCTGCCACTTGCCTTTACCCCATGCTCATCATCTCCTCCTCTTCCTCCTCCTCCCCCTCCTCCTCCTCCTTCTTCTCCTCCTCATTTCTTCTTCTTCTATTTGAAACAGAGTCTTACTCTGTCACTTAGGCTGGAGTGCAGTGGTTTGATCTCAGCTCACTGCAGTCTCCACCTCCTAAGTTCAAGCAATTGTTGTGCCTCAGCCTCCCGAGTATCTGGGACTACAGGATGCACCACCATGCCCGGCTAATTTTTGTATTCTTTTTGGTAGAGATGGGATTTCACCATGTTGGCCAGGCTGGTCTTGAACTCTTGACCTCAAGTGATCCTCCTGCCTCAGCCTCCCAAAGTGCTGGGATTACAGGCACGAGACACTGTGCCTGGCCCCCTGCTTTATCTCCTTCTAACCTCACTTTACTGCTACATACCTTTTAAACTGCTCTATTACAGTTACTATAAAATGTCCACTCCACAGATTTCGTGTCTTGATGAACTTCCATGTTTTGGTCATGGGACCTCAGCTGTGTAATGTGAGCAAAGGGAAAACAGCTAAATGACGAGGATAGAATTACTTAGTGTTTTCTTTTTAAGCAAACCCATCAAAGCTAAGCATTGCAAACTTTGCCAAAATTTTAACATATCATTGCTTCTTTACAGGTTCATTTGAAATTACATAGATGTATATAACTAAGGCAAATAGGACTTGCTTCCTGAACCTTCTATAGCTTTCTATTACCACTGAATTTTGTCTTTTACTGTCCTCTTTCACATTGTGGAATAATCAGACATTTTATCTTAGGTTTAATCTACCCTTTCCCCTTGGTAAACAAAATCAGATACTATTACCTTGCATAGTCTGACATATTTCTTGGCTACTATTACTCTTACTGTAATCTCATTCACCTACATTATGTTTAAACAGTACAACTAACTTCTATTTCACTGACAGTTGTTGAAGGAGGGCAATTTAGAATTGTCTGTCATCTGCAATCATTTTGGTACACTAGCAGAGCTCACGAGTACCCTAAACACAACTCTCACCACCACACAGATCCTATTAACACATTCTCAAAGATACTAAATGTTACTTATAAAGTAACAAAAATGAACACATTCACTAACATGATTTAAATATATGGACACTCCGTCAAGTTGTAAGTGACACACACTCATTAGGTTAATACTCAGTATTTAATCTTATTTAAAATTATCCAAAGAATATCCATTAATTATTGTATTTAACACTGAGCTAAGGATTAAAACAACTTAGCATTTATTACTATTATTTTCTGAGACAAGTTCTTACTTGGCAACCCAGGCTGGAGTGCACTGGTACAATCTTGACTCATTGCAACCTCTGCCTCCTAGTTTCAAGCAGTTCTCCAGTCTTAGCCTGCCACGTAGCTGGGGCTACAGATGCATGCCACCAATGCCTGCCTAATTTTTGTATTTTTTGTAGAGATGGAGTTTCACTGTGTTGGCCAGTCTGGTTCCAAACACCTGAGCTCAAAGCTATCCACCCACCTTGGCCTCCCAAAGTGGTAGGATTATAGGCCTGAGCCACTGTGCCGGCCAAGAAAACTAAGCATTTAGAGTTTATGTTTAAGCGGACATACTACAGAACTGTCAGAATTGTAATTCAAATTGGTTGCACATTAAGTTTACATTTTCCTGACTTTATAATGCTTCTATCCCATACCAATAAGATCAGGGAGAGGATCTATAGTTGTTTTATGAAAAAATAATATTATTCTGAATTTTCCAATAATTTATTTCATTTACTTTTAAAATAACAAAAAATCATATATATATTTAGTATATACAACACAGTACTTTGAATACATATGTATAGTGAAATGGCTAAATCAAGCTAATTATTATATGCATTATTTCACATACTTACAATTTTTTGTGGTATTTCAAAATCTGTTTTGGTAAATTTCCAGAATACAATACATTGTTATTAACTATAGTCACCATTTTGAATGTATTCCACCTGTCTAACTGAATTTTGTATCCTGTACTAACATCTCCACAATCCCTTCCATACCCATCAACCCCCAGTTCCTGGTGATTACCATTCTCCTCTCTGTTTCTATGAGTTCAATTTAGTTAGATTCTACACATAAGTGGGATCATGCAGTATTTGTCTTTCTGTGCCTGGCTTATTTCACTTATATAACGTCCCCCCGGTTTATTCATGTTTTTGTAAATGTTAGGACTTCTTTCTTTTTTAAAAGCTAAAGAGTATTCCTCCGTGTGTGTGTGTGTGTGTGTGTGTGTGTGTGTGTGTGCTTGCACATGTGTATGTGTGTGCATGCATATATAACTTTATCCACTCATCTGTCAGTTAACACTTAGGTTGATTCTATACCTTGGCTATGGTGAATAATGCTACAATGAATGTGGGAGTGCACATATCTCTTTAATAGACTGATTTCACATCCTTTGGATATATATCCAGTAGTGGGATTGCTGGATCATATGGTAGTCCTAGTTTTAATTTTTTGAGAAACCACCATACTATTTTCCATAGTGGCTTTACTAATTTACATTTTCACCAATAGTGTAGAAGTGTTCTTTTTTCTCTGTATCCTGCCAACACTGGTTATCTTCCATTTTTTTTATTAATAGCTAAAAGGTGTTATCTCACTGAGGTTTTGTGTTTGCCTTATGATTGATGATGTTGAGCATTTTTTGTGTACCCATTGTCTATTTGTATGTTGTCTTTTGGGGAAATTTCTTTTTTCTTTTCTTTTTTTTTTTTTTTTGAGGCGGAGTCTAGCTCTGCTGTCCAGGCTGGAGTGCAGTGGTGAGATTTCAGCTCACTGCACCCTCTGCCTCCCAGATTCAAGCAATCCTCCTGCCTCTGCCTCCCAGGTAGCTGGAATTACAGACATTCACTACTATACTCGGCTAATTTTTGTATTTTTAGTAGAGATGGGATTTCACCATGTAGGCCAGGCTGGTCTCAAACTCCTGACCTCAGGCAATCAGCCCACCTCAGCTTCCCAAAGTGCTAGGATTACAGGCTTAAGACACCCTGCCTGGCCTGGGAAATTTCTATTGAGATCTTTTCCCATTTTTAAATCAAATTATTTATTTCCTTGCTATTGAGTTTTTTGATTCCCTGATACATTTTGGATATTAGTTTCTTTGCAGATGTATGGTTTGCAAATATTTTCTCCCATTCCATAGCTTGTCTCTTCACTCTGTTGAGTGCTGTGTAGAAGCTTTTTAGTTTGATGTGTAACCAACTTATCTGTTTTTGCTTTCATTATTTGTGCTTTTGGGTTCATATTCAAAAAATTATTGCTTGATTCAGTGTCATGAAGCTTCTCTCCTACGTTTTCTTCTAGTTATTTTATAGTTTCAGATCTCTCATTTAAATCTTTAATCCACTAAGTTGATTCTTACATATAGCATGAGATAAGGGTTCAAATTTATTCTGCATGTGCATATCCAGTTTTTCTAATATAATTTGCTGAAGAGACTGTCCTTTCCATGTTTAGTTTTCTTGGCATATTTTTTAAAATTAATTGATCATAAGTGCATAGATTTGTTTGTGGGGTCTATATTCTGCTCCAGTAGTCTGTGTCTGTTTTTATGCTAGAACCCCATTGTTTTGATGATATAAATTTGTAGTATGTTTTGAGGGAGTATAATGCCTCTAGTCTTGTTCTTTTTGTTCAAAACTGCTTTGACTCTTCTGGGTCTTTTTTGACTTCTAATGAATTTTAGGATTGTTTTTTCTGTGATTGTTTTCAATTATGTGAAAAATATTATTGGAATTTTGATATGGATTGCATTGAATCTGTAGATCATTTTAGGCAGTATGAAAATTTAACAAAATCAATTCTTCCAATCCATGAACAAGAGTATTCCATTTATTTGCATCTTAAATTTCTTTCATCAATATTTTATAGTTTTTAGTGTATAGAGCTTTTACTTACACAGTTAAATTTATTTGAGCCTTTTTTGTAGCTATTATGAATGGGATTGATATCTTGATTTGGTATTCAGATACTTAATGTATAGAAATGCTCAGGTTTTTTTCACATTAATTTTGTATCTGGGAACTTGAACGAACTAATATTTCAGTCTTAATATTTTTGGTGGAGTTCTAGGCTTTTCTGTTTATAATATGTAACCTGCAAACAGGAATGGTTTTATTTCATCCTTTCCAGTTTGTATTCTTTTTATTTTTCTCTTTGCTATTTGATCTGGCAAGGACTTCCAGTAGTATGTTGAATAGAAGTTGTGAGAGTACATATTCTCATCTTGCTCCTGATTTCAGAGGAAAAGCTTTCAACTTTTCACTTGAGTATGCTGGCTATGGGCTTGTCATTTCTGGCCTTTACTGTGTTGAAGTACCTAATCTGTTGAGAATTTTTATCATATCTAATTTGTTGAGAGTATTTACCATAAAAGAATGTTGAATTTTGTCAAATTCTTCTTCTGTATCTGTTGAGATTATCATAAGATTTATGTCCTAAGTTGTATTCCTAGGTATTTTAATCTCTTTGTAGCAATTGTGAATGGGAGTTTGCTCTTGATTTGGCTGTTTGTCTGTTATTGGTGTATAGGAATGCTTGTGATTTCTGCACATTGATTTTGTGTCCTGAGACTTTGCTGAAGTTGCTTGTCAGTTTAAGGAGATTTTGGGCTGAGATGATGGGGTCTTCTAAATATACAATCATGTCATCTACAGATAGAGACAGTTTGACTTTCTCCTTTCCTAATTGAATATCCTTTATTTCTTTTTCTTGCCTGATTGCTGTGGCTAGAACTTCCAATACTATATTGAATAGGAGTGGTGAGAGGGGGCATCCTTGTCTAGTGCTGGATTTCAAAGGGAATGCTTCCAGCTTTCACCCATTCAGTATGATATTGGCTGTAGGTTTGTCATAAATAACTTTTATCATTTTATTATACATCCTGTCTATACCTAGTTTATTAAGAGTTTTTAGCATAAAGGGCTGTTGAATTTTGTCAAAGGCCTTCTCTGCATCTATTGAGATAATCATGCGATTTTTGTCTTCAGTTCCGTTTATGTGATGGATTACATTTATGGACTTGCATATGCTGAACCAGCTTTGCATCCCCGGGATGAAGCCTACTTGATAGTGACAAATAAGCTCTTCAATGTGCTGTTGCAATCACTTTGCCAGTATTTTATTGAAGATTTTTGCATCTATGGTCATCATGGATATAGACCTGAAGTTTTCTTTTTTAGTTGAGTCTCTGCCTGGTTTTGGTATCAGGATGATGTTGGTCTCATAAAATGAATTAGGAAGGATTCCCTCTTTTTGTATTGTTTGATATAGTTTCAGAAGGAATAGAACCAGCTCCGCTTTGTATGTCTAGTAGAATTTGGCTGTGAACCCGTCTGGACCTGGACTTTTTTTGGTTGGTAGGCTATTGATTGCTGCCTCAACTTCAGCCTTCTCTCTTTAAACTGTACCTGGAGATACAGGAAAATTCAGGAGAGGAGAAGGGGGGAAAAAACAAGATGTCTGTACTATTTTCTGTGAAACTCATTTAGTAATTTTCTCATGGTTCTCTCCTACCCTGGTTGCTTCCCCAAGTTATTGGAAGCTAGCAGGACCTGCTGTACCTGGGGAAACTGCTGCTCTGGGAGTTTGGAGAGACCTGTTCGTTGATTGTGTTCACCAGAAGGCACACAGGTGGCCATGTCAGATGGGGATGCCCAGGCTCTCAAACCTGCTCCTCAGATGGGACAGAAGACTTCTTCCTTGCCACCAGGAAGCCGCACATGGAAGCTGTCAGAGAAGTCCAGGGGCCCATCCAGAGCATCATCTGTGAATGTGTTGAAATTTTTGAGGTCATGATGATGGTACCCTTGGTTGCACACATGCATTTTGATGCCTGAGTCCTCTATGAAGTGGTGATGTCTCCTGGGTGTCTTATCTCTGCTGTCAGGAGGTGTGCTGCCATACTCAGAGCTGTCATCTTTCATCAGCTCCTTCTTACATTCTGAATCCTTGTCCAGGAAAGCCCCTGGGTCCAGCTTCCCAGACTAGCCACAGAGCCGTTGGTTTCCACTTCTGGGGCTTTGGTGCCTGGCTGCTTCTTGGTCAGCTGGTAGGTCAGAGGGGTCAGAGTCAGTGATGTTTGCGGTCTTGCGCTGCTTCTGGTGGGCCCAGACTAGTGGCTGCTCTGTCCCCCTTGAGAGACCCTGGTGGGATTGTCACCTACATGGCCACACTGTGAAAGCAGCTGTTGCTGCTGTAGCTGAAAGGCACTGTATGGTGGGGGAGGAGTTGGAAGTCAGTTTGCCACTTTCTCATAAAGAGGTAATAAGTTGTTTGGTGAAATAAAATGATAGCACTGAGTAACTGTAGGCTTCTGGATAGGCAATCAAGGTTGATTTCCTGTTGCTACTGCTGGACTTGCTAGTGGCAGATGCAGCAGCAGCTAAGAACCACCAGTGTTCATAGTAACAACACTGAGACTGCCGACAGCAGTGTCCTGTGTCACAGATAGAGCTTTGTTTGTTGGTACCCACACAGGCTTCCTTATGCTGTGGGGTTTCAGCCCTGGCTGATAGAAGGCTGGAAAGTGCCTAGAGGAGCAGGAGCTCCATGACACCCAGCAGGCTTCTCCTCTTCATCCTCCTCCTGCTCCTCCAACACAGTGCGGGCACCTCCCTCCACCCTTGCTGCACTTCTCCTCTACTTTCTTCTTCCTTCTTCTAATCTTTACCTGTAATATATTTTGAAGTCAGATTGTGAGGCCTTCAGCTTTGTTCTCATTGCTCAAGAGTGCTTTACCTATTCAGGGTCTTTTGTGGTTCCATATGCATTTTCAAATTGTTTTTTCTATTTCTGTGAAGAATGATACTGAAATTTTTTAGAAAGATTGTGTTAAACTTATAAATCACTTTGGGCAGTAAGAACATACTAAGAATATTAATTCTTCCTACCCATGAACATAAAATAACTTTCCATGTATTTGTGTCATCTACAATTGTTTCATCAATGTTTTCTAGTGTTCAGTATACAGATCTTTCACCTCCTTGGTTAAAGATACTCCTAAACATACTGGGGTTTTTTTTGATACTATTATGAATGAGATAGATTTCTTTATTTTGGTCATATAGTTTGTTATTGGTGTAAAGAGACTACTGAGTTTTGTACATTGCTTTTGAATTCTGCAATTTTATTGAATTCATTTTTTATTTCTAATAGTGTTTTGGTTAAGTTTTTAGGGTTTACTATATATAATATGTCATCATCAAAGAGAGACAGTTTTACTTCTTTCTTTTCTATTTGAATATCTTTTATTTAGTTAGTTTAAGTGCTATGGCTAAGACTTCCAGAAATAAGTTGAATAGAAGTGGTGAGAATAAATACCCTTGTCTTGTTCTTGACCTTAGCGAAAAAGCTTTCACTTTTTCATTGTTGGGTATGATGTGAGCTGTGGGCTTGTTATATATATCTTGTTTTGTATTAGGGTACATGGCTTCTATGCCTAATTCATTGAGAGGTTTTGTCATGAGAGAACTTTGAGTTTTGTCAATGCTTTTTCTGCATATGTAGAGATAACTATGTTTTCTATCCTTTGTTCTGTTAATGTAGTGTATCACATTTGATTTGTGTATGTTGAAACATCTGAAAGATAAATCCACTTTACCATGATAAATGATTCCTCTAATGTGTTGTCAAATTGTTTGCTAAACTATAGTACAAGCCTACAGTAATCAAAACAGCATGGTCCTGGTACCAAAACAGAGACATAGACCAATAAAACAGAACAGAGTCCTCAGAAGCAACACCACATATCTACAACCAACTGATCTTTGACAAATCTGACAAAAACAAGCAATAGGGAAAGGATTCCCTATTTAATAAATGGTGTTGGGAAAACCAGCTAGCAATGTGCAGGAAGCAGAAACTGGACCCCTTCTTGTCACCTTACACTAAAGTTAACTACAGATGGATTAAAGATTTATGGTGTTAAGACCTAACACCATAAAAACCCTAGAAGAAAACCTAGGCAAAACCATCCAGAACATAGGCGTAGGCAAGGACTTCATGACTAAAACACCAAAAGCAATGGCAACAGAAGCCAAAATAGACAAATGGGATCTAATTAAACTTAAGAGCTTCTGCATAGCAAAAGAAACAATCATTAGAATGAACCAGCAACCAACAGAATGGGAAAAAATATTTGCAATCCACCCATCTGACAAAGGGCTAATATCCAGAATCTACAAAGAACTAAAGCAGATTTACAAGAAAAAACCCATTCAAAAGTAGGTGAAGGGTATGAACAGACACTTATCAAAAGAAGACATATATGCAGCCAACAAACATATGCAAAAATGCTCATCATCATTGGTCATTAGAGAAATGCAAATCAAAACCACATTGAGATACCATCTCAGGCCAGTTAGAATGGCGATCATTAAAAGTTCTGGAAACAACAGATACTGGAGAGGATGTGGAGAAAAAGGAACATTTTTACACTGTTGGTGGGAGTGTAAATTAGTTCAACCATTATGGAAGACAGTGTGGCGATTCCTCAAGGATCTAGAAATAGAAATTCCATTTGACCCAGCAATC
>CAUYQU010086498.1:0-66250 GCA_963574635.1 Cheracebus regulus
CCGATCGCCCCTCTCCGCCTCACCTCCGCCCCTCCGCCCCTCCCCGCCCCTCCTCCCTTCCCCTCCCCTCCCCTGCCCTCCCCTTCTCTCCTCTCCTTCTTCCTCCATTCCTCCCTCTGTCTCTCTCTGCCTCCCTCCCTTCCTCCCTCCCACTCTCAAGACACTGAACATCTCAAAGGACTAGACTTTTTAAAAATGCACTTTGGGTAATACGGCTTTAGTGACATGACTCAGCCCACAATAGAAAATGAGAGGTGGGTCTCACAGCCATTGTGCACTGACCAGCCAGCTGACCTTCACCCCTCGGTGCCCTTAAGGGGGCACAAATCAACAAGCTTTGTGACATCACTGAAAAGAGCACGTTGGAAGGTCACCCTGCCAGATGTTCCACATTATTAGTTGAGTTGGATGAACTCATTATGCCTAATGAGAATGAATTTATGTCATTTTATTGACATAAATTTACCAGTAAAATGTAGATCTAAATAATAGAATGGTCCCTTTGCACATAGTTTTAGAAGCTTTCAACATGTTTCCATAATAAATTACTTTACTAAATTGGCGCCTTCTGTCATTTTGGTGACATTTTGCCTACTGATCATATAACTAGTTTTGATTGTTGATGATCTATCACTGAATCATAAGGTAGGCATTCCAAAACACTGTGCCATGTTTAAGTCATTTTTATATAATCTTAGAACATATTCATTCTTTCTACAAACATTAGGAGCATACCATGTTAATTCAGAGAAACAGAGAATGGAACAAAACCAATTTCACTTCCCTAACAGAAATTTTAACAAGTGTGAGCCTCCTGCATGCAAAGTAGCACACTTGGCCTTCCCCCATTCCTTGGGCATTTATTCGGTAGCTATTATTATCTCCATTTTGCAAATGCAGAATCTGAGACTTAAAGATATTAAACTTTTCCAGGGTCATTCATGCTGTGAAATTAAATTTGAGTGAAAAATACAAGATACTTGACACAGGCTGCACATTTAAGCAAGGAAATTTTATACTTCTTCAATCTGCAAACTTAAAAAATAATGACAATGTCCAAATGGTGACTTTAAGCAAGGGCTACCAAACCTCCCTGCCAGGCAATTTATGAATCATTGACAATTTTCTTTCTCAATGGTGCTGTGATTTAAGAACTTTGTTTTTCTGGCCAAATTTTCTTTATAGCCTAATTTGGTCTTCTTTGGGCTGTCATGTCGAGAGCAGAGGTTTCATATCTTTTTAAAAAAACAGGACTTGACCCTTGTCTTCAAATGAAGCAATGCACAGATGTCTAAGAGAGAAGCACTCTAGGAGGGTCCTCGGTTCCCCTTTGCTTCAGCCTCTCCTTGCCTTTGGCAGTGGTAGCTCCAGAGTATCTTCAGGAAAGGATATTAAGGCCATTTATCTGTTTATAAAGGGGCCAGGGACATGATCTTAAACTTTAATTAAATACCAAAGTTTTATTAGATATAAGTTATTTAGGCTTTTATGAGATACAGCTTATTCTTATTATAGGTTATATTATATTAGATATAATTCATATTACATTATAGATTATAGATTATTATCACCATAGGTTTTCATTAGATATAGGAAATTATATCTAATGAAAGCCTATAGGTTTTATTCAATATAGGTTAGATATAGGTTTTTGTTAGATGATAGGTTATCTGCGGATCCTTGTGTCTGGGGTAACTGACGTAGAACATGAGTGGATTAGGGCTCCCTCTACCAAGGCACTCACTTATTTGGCACTTTTGTGCCCAAGTCTCTTTGCAGAATCAGAGCTACCGCACAACTCTGCATTTGGAGCACAAGCATCCTGTGACCTTGGCAACCCTCTTCTCCCTGCAGACAGTTTCTGCAGGCAACGAGGATGCAGCATATTGCCCCAGGATTTCCTGAAGACTAATGAAATCAAGTCTACAAAGTCTTCTCTGCTCCTTGGGGAACGAGGGGATGAGGGGAAGAGAGGAGAAAAGATATCATTAAATTGAATTATCCGGTCTGGCCACACTGGAGCAACATGAATCCAGCCTGTTACATTTGAGATTTTGGTTCACTTATTTACAAAAGGGCCCAGAGCCTCCCCCTTCTTTCTCTGCATTAGAAAAGAGTTTGGAAGTGGCTGACGGCTGTGTCTTCCCTCTGGCAGCCCTTATATTTTCTCTCTACACAAAATTCAAAAGAAATCTTCTGTCAGAAGAAAAAGTGGAGGCGGAGGAGGTGGGATAATGTGACCAACAGCTAAGCTCCTTTGCTTGACACAGGCTTAGGTGATGATCCGGGCTGAGACAAGGATTGGTGAGTTACCTTAGAGAAGAAGCCTCTTCTAAATGCTCAGACTCTCTGTGGGCTGGAAGGATTTGACTTTGAATGCTTCTGAAATTCTCCCCTCCTTGTTCTTGATTAACCATTGAGATGACAACATAGATTTGAGGGAGAGGTGGCTCTGATTCTGCTTAAACCAGAGAGAACTGAAAGTGATATTGACATTCACATATATCAATCAATTAATTGATTCATTCATTGAGTCACTGATTCATTCATTTACGTGTCAGGTATTGTTACAAGCAGTCGAGGTGCAGAGGCAGAATAGCAAAATGAGGACAATGGGTTCTTACTTGGGGTTTAGCGGTCTGTAGACCCTCTGGTAGGCTAAGTGAAATCCATGTGTGTACTTTTCCAGAGAAAAGATGTATTGCTCTGGTCAGATTCTCAGAAGTTTAGAAGCTGCTAGTTCTTGGGATATAAAGGCTCTTGGGGTAAAATATAGAATCTATTAATTCAATCAGAGTGCAGTGGGAAGGTAGTGGGATGTGCAGGTGAACACCTGAAATTCCAAAAGGGGCCAAAGATGACCAAACCTCATAGCAGCTGGACATGAGCAGCAGCAACCAGTTCTCTGGGGTGCTTATTTATGATGGCATTTAAAAAAAATGTTTGCCTGATGCCTGAGCATAGAAAGGTGAATGCAAACCTTCTGGGAGACAGCAAGAGGACAGCCTATGGAGAGAGAAGTCTGCATGGAGAGCATATGCCTTAAGGCTCCTGAGGCATCTGCAAATATTTTGGGAGGACAACGTAAGCATTCTTTTCCCCCATTACCATCACCCCTTCTTTAGCAGAGAGAATTATAGCATTCTTTTGCGATCATTGTCTTGACTTCCAAGGCTGAAAATGTTACCCAACCTGTGATGACGGTGGCATCTAATTTAACGTTTAGTAATTATTTACTAATCCCTTTCCTGTCTGGAGGACAGAAACTGAGTCTTATTCACCAATAAAAGTAATCATACCAACAGATACTGGATATTTCCAGTGCCCTAAACACAGCCTGGATGTCTCAGGCATTTCAGGATGGTCCCTACACTCCACCCTTTGGCACTTCCTTTTAGGGGATGGTACAGTATCTTATTTCTTTACTCCTTGAATATCATCTAGATTTGTGACTTGTTTTGACCAACATAATGTGGTAGAAGTGACATGGTGCTTGCTTTAGAGCTTAAGTCTCAAGAGGTCTTGCAATTTCTGCCCTTTTCCTATTGAAAACGGGAGATACCCTGCCCAGGCTATTCTGCTGTAGAGACCACATAGGGAGACAGAGCCTGGAGGAGGAGAGAGCATGAGGGAAGAGATCTGTAGCCACACGGAGGCCTTTCTGGTCACCGGAGCTGAGGCGCTAGGCACATGTAGATGTGATGTAATCTTGTGTCCCCTAATTCCGGTTGGGCTGTCCCACCAACATCATGTGGAGCAGACACAAACTGTTCCCACTAAGACCTGCCAAAATCACAGAATGGGGACCAAACAATGGTTATGGATGCTTCAAGCCTCTAAGTTTTGAAGTCATTTGGCAGAGAGCAACAGATAATTGATATGGTGGCAGGTAGCTACCACTCGACAAATATGCATAGATGGATAAATGAGTGAATCAACCTGACCTCAGCTCTGAAGACGTGCACATTATCTGTTGAGGATCCCAGGTTTATCGCATGTACTTGGTACCCTCTCATATGACCTAGCGGAGCTAATGTAAATACTTGGACAAATTTGCACTGTGCTGATTGCCTTTATGTTAGTGATCCCTGGTGGATGCCTGGAAAATTCTTTTCTGCTTAACAGACCAGGCAACAAACATACAGTTTTAGGGCAATGGAATACGTGCTATGGACAAAGAGTTTGCATGGCTCCAGGGAGTTGTAGTGGAGGGAGCTTATTGCTGCCTAGAGTGATCAAGGAAGTCTTCTGAGGGGATGACTTCTGAGTTGAGGGAATTTTCTTTAACATCTGGAGCTGCAGAAAGAGCCTTCCAAGAAGTAGAATGAAATGGACAAGACACATCAGCTGGGGAGGTTTTGCAGCATACATGGTACTAGGAGTGGCTTCTGGACTGTTTTTTATCCACGAGACCTTACTGACTAGGTCTGAGATTTCCCATGTACGTGAGGGGTGGTGGATGGGGCAGCTGGATGGAGGTGATTCTGGGGTGGGGGTGGACAGAGACCTGAGCATAAGCATCCTTGTTAGCCCCTAAGAGTGGAACTTTTCCCTAAAGACTCAGGAAACCATTGAAGGATTTTAAGAAGAAGTTTGATGTGATATACTTATAAGGGCAGCCCTCAGCTTTTGAGAATTCAAGGGGCCAGAGCAGCTTTCCAAATCTTGGACTTTGATCCCACGTGGCTCTGCTTTCTGTTTGTTGCTGGCTGCCATGCAGAAAGGGCATTACCTTCAGGCACCAACATGTCCTTGGTCCATTCTTTTCCCACTATGCTTAGAAATCTTCAGAGGATAAGTGCTAAGATGAGAACAACTCCTAATTCATTAAATCATTAACTTGCTCTTCAGTCACTGATAGGGGTAACAGACTCCTGAAGTAGCATTTTCCCTATGAAACTAGTGACAAACATTTTTTTCTTTGACAAACTTTAGTCAGGCTCCTAAACCTTCTCCTAGGCTCATCCATGCACTCCCTAGTAAAACTCAGTTTTAGCAAATAACTTCTGAGTCACTTTGGCAAGAATTCCCATCCTTGATACTTGATCAGCCTTGATAGATGATCAGATTACTCCCTCTCTACTGTATCCTCTGTGATTTCTGATTATCCTGCACAATCTTCAGCAAGAATCCTATTAGGTCAAAGTTGAGCCAGAACCCTCATTCCCCTGACGTTTCCTCTTAGTAATTTTTCATCCACTGATTCCCTTCCTTCTTCTCCCCAGGGCTCCTTGGCTCCCGATTCCCACTTGCCCATGCTGTATTTGAAGATGAGCGCAACCTCTCTGTACTGCAGAATCCCATTGCCATGGTCACTGTGCTTATCTGTGATGGTTTTAAATAAAGTCTTCCTTATCATGTTTTGCAAGTATCATTGAAAATTTTTTCAACGCTAGACAGCAAATGCATAGGGCCTTGAGTCTCTATGAATATCCGTTCACACGGATAATGAACATACAGAACATAGAGTTTCGAGTTAAAGATGTTTTTTTCAGAAATAATTGGAAAATATTTCTGAGTTAGCAAATTGTGATTTTCTGCAATACGTTTCTGAGGTCACAGAACAAAATATGAAGGAACTTCTCTGAGTGGGATAGATACTGTTCTGGAAGGTATTAGACTTCAGAGGCTAGAGAAAGTTTGTGTCTCCCTCTGATCCCTGGGATTTATGACATTCTTAATCAGGAAGAAGGTTCTGTAAGATTTCTTCCAATTTCAAATGAAGGCAAAATTTATGAGTGGTCAGATGAATAGGCCATCTTTTTCTAGAGACCATTTCATTTCCAGCCTTCATTCAGAGTTAGGATTGATTTATCCCTTCGGTTAGGTGCCAGATGGTCAGCCCTGAGCAAAGGTAGAAGTGAGATGTTTATTAGGCTGGAGCATGAGCCTGATGGTGTTCTGCTCCCAGTGGGCACTATGGTCTTGTCCACCGACCAAACGACAGCCAGGCTGCACAGAGTTGCACTCAGAGCAGTGGCAGTCCCAAACTAACAAGTAAGTAGCAATTTAATCTCAGTCTCACTCACAGCAAGTTTTGAATCTGCTTTTTTCATCTTTTGTACATAAATTTTACTGCCATGTGCCACCCCCAACCTCTGCTTTCCTCTAAATCCCCCATAAAACTCTCTCTCAATGGGAGCACAACAGATTCTCACAGTTTTCCCTCTTTCCCCATTTCTCTTTGCGTTTAGTTCTTCATTATATGGATTGAAATTATCCCCCTTCCCTCATTATCTGTATTGTGCCAAAAAGAGCCAAGGGGTAAATTTGACCAGAATTCCTCCTTCAACAGGGGATATGGGGAAGGTCAGGGGAATGCTGAGTTCTAAGCCCATGCCTCATGAAGACTTGCTTCTCACGTGCTCTCCGAAAATCCTGACATGGCCACAAGGACTGGCCCAAACAAGCCTGCAGGAGATGAAGATGGTGGGAAGCAGAAAGGAACCATCCCATCGGGGCCATCCTTGACCCCCCAGACCCAGCCTCCATGCTACCTGACCACCAGCACAGGAACAAGCCCAGGGAAACTTAGCCAAGCCTGGTCCAGATCAGCAGAGCCACCCAGCTTTCCTGGAGAACTGTGAGAATTAATACATGGCTATTGTTTTAAGCTGCTGCGTTTGGGGTAGGTGGTTGTTTCACAGCAATATTATGGTGATAGACAGCCAATAATACCTGTCTACTCTCTTAAATCCATCATGGTTCAGGCCAATGTCTAACTTGGTTCTCACCTTTTTCCAAGTGGGTATCTTTGACTCCTCCAGGCTACCATGATTTTCCTCTGAGACAAATGTCTTTACTAAACAATCATGTGTCAGTCTCTTACGATATTTTCTGTTTTTCTCTTGTGCACGAAAGAGTCACTGTATAATCTCACCACTCTGCCCCCACCAAGATAATGTTCCACTGTAACATCTCATTTAGCCCACAGGAAAAAAGAACTTTTGAACTGTCTATGTAAAATTAATCATATCAATTTTGAAACCTAACTCAGACATTTTGTTCTGTCACAGTGTAATCTGTCAAAACAAAAACTAATGAAATGAGTGGTATGAAGAAGGAAAGCAGCTGGCCAGGTTAAACGGTACAATCCACCCTCCCACATTTGCACAGACATATATTTTAAGCCTTTTTGTCTGGGCAAATCTGCCTTTTCTACTGGATTGTAAGCTTCCTGAGGTCAGCATCCTTATCCTGCCTTCCTCCTAAGACCTCACTGACCACCAAAAACTACTAGTTTTTGGTAATAGATGACGGTCAGTTATGTGCTTGATGGATCCTTTAAAAGATGTAACCAGCTAACCGTTTCTTCTAATTGATGGGTATTTTGCAATCCTTGCCTGCCTCGTCCTCTTCCCCTCATTTCTCCTTGATTACCACCAGGGTAAATTCCTCCGTCCCAACCCCAGGGAGTCTAATTCATTTCCTAATTACTTTCCCTGCTGAGAACTTTCTTGTCTTTCTGTATCTCACCCAAATTCCCCCTTCTGTAGCTTCAGGCCATTGCTCCTTAGTCTAAATCCTCTGGAAGGAAGAGTAATTCCCTTGATTAATTTATATCGTAATCTCAAAGCTGTTTATATATCACAATTTCTGCTTCCCCTGGAGTCTCTTTTTGCTAGATTAGAGGAATAAGATTTCTCTTTTCATTTTTTTCTCTATACCTATTTTTTTTTTTGTCTTACAGACCTCTCAGATCTTTCTAGGTGCTGCAGTTAGATATCTTTCTTTCCAGGCTGATGTATAAGAATTGCTTCTCCTTTATTGAATATTTTATCTATGTGTTAGGCACTGGGCTAAGCATTTTTACACACATTATGTGGTTTGACTCTCAGAATGAGACAAGTGTTGTTATTAACCCTATTTAATAGATTAAGAAATGGAAGCCTGGGAAGGTTGAGTAATGTCCACACAGCACAATAAGCTCACACAGCTGATGATTGGCAGAATTGGGACTTGAGCATCTGTCTTTCCATTCTCGACGTAAGTTCTTATCTATTGTTCTACACTGTCTTCAAATATGGTATGTTGTCTTCTCAATGATTCTCACCAGGTTGCCTAAATGACACCATATTCTCCTCTTTGGATATTTTATTTTCACATGCTTACAGAAATAAGTACCTTTAAACAGTCAAATAATATGAGTGTGAGTATCAGTTTGAGCACCTATTTTCTCTGTGACTTTGGACAGGTTACTTTCTAATCTGTGAAATGGGAGGGAAATCATGCATATTGCAATTTCTGATGAGATAACTATGAAGCACTATACCATTAGAACTGCTTGTATTAGTTGGAATTATTTATTTTTGTTACTACGACTATTTATTTTTGTCACTAACTTTGAGAGTGAGAAATAAGGGAGTGGGGAACTTGACAAATCCAGAAATATAAAAATAGCCAATAATTATATGGTGTGTAGCCTAGTCTGGATTTGGAATTTGGAATTCCACTCTTGATTTTTATCTCTGTTATTTATATGAGACTGGGTGTTATGGACTGAATTGTGTCCTTCCAAAACTCTTATGTTGAAGTCCTAGGAGTGAGTGTGATTTTTTCTGGAGATAGGGCTTTTAGAAGGTAGTAAAGGATAAATGAGGCCATTAGGTGAAGTCTTAATACTATAAGACTGGTGGCTTTATAAGAAGAGGAAGAGATGGTGATCTTCATGTGCACATACAGAGCCCAGGCCATGTGAGGGCACAGAGAGCAGGTGGCCACCTAAAACCCGAGGAGAAAGCCCTCACCAGTTAGTGACCTTGCTGACACTTTGATGTGGTACTTCTGGCTTCCTGAACTGTGGGAAAATGAATTTATATTGTTTAAGCCACACACTCCATAGTATTTGGTAATGGAAGTCTGATCAGGCTAATACAGTGAGTCGATCACTGATTGCCTTATGATCAATTCATAGTATCCAACTTGAATCTTCCCTTGTTGTCAGTGAAGGTGTAAACTCCATTTGCAGAGGTGTTTTCTCTGCTTTCTAAGACTTCCTTTCCCATAAGGAATGGTGAAATGGTTTTGAGTGAATCATTAAGGGAAGGACTATCTCTCAAGATGAGTCTTTGTGTGTAGTGCAGCCCTGCAAGGAATCTTCAGCCTTCCTATCCCATGGGGAGATTCTTCCTCCCTTGCCAGTCTTGGGAAATCAGGGTATTTTTGTTGTTTATTTGTTTATTGATTTTAAAGGAGCCAGTGAGTTCTTTAAAAATACTTCAGTTCTCTCATCTTCAAGGCAACAATGAAGTCACTTATCTATTACTTAGGCAGGATAATAGAAGTGAATGAGCATTGTACTAGCTGTGATTCTTTAGCTGAGATGCTTAACCCTTCTAAGCTTGTTTTCTTTTCCTGTAAAATGAATTCGTTAGACCAGATGACAGATTGGAAATGAAAATGCCTATCTAGACAGGTATCAAGGCTGATTGCAGAAACTGCAGCTTACCTGCCCCAAGGGGAACCACTGCTCACCTCCTGCCAATTGGCACCCTATGGAATGCACACACTTGGGGTTGCCAGATTTTGTATTTTTTTGAAAACGAAATTAGGGATTGGATTTCTTTGTGACATTCCTTGTTTTTTAAATATGAGAAACAAAGTTACATTTTATGAAGACTCTGAGCAAGATGAAGCTGGATAGTCCAAACCAAAGACCTAGGATGTTACTGGCAGGTGAATGGGCTAAGGCAGGACATTAGGATGTGCACATGAATTCTCCCTTGCTGACAGGCAGTGTTGTGAATGAGCTCCCGGGTGGTGCAATGCTGCTACTTAGAGTAGCAAGGCAGCTGGACGATCTCTGTAATAGGTTTCCTTTACCTCTAACAGCTGGCGATGATATCGGAATTCTTAAACTTCAAGACCAACCTACGTTGGACTTGCATCTTAAAGTCTGTACTTCCCCCACCTAGACCTGCATTCCTCTCGTCTCTGTCCCCCTGTATCACACCTCTATCACACTAACATCCTGAATTCCCTTTGACCTTAAAGTAATTATAGTCTCTTCGGGTCATTTTGGATGTTTGGCATTGCTGGATATTACAGATGACATATGTGATATAAGGGCATCCCAGGTTTTTCCAGGATGATTGCATGGGAGCTAACAGGATGATATGAGAAGAGCAGAGATTGCAAAATGGGAAAACTGAACATAGAATAGGAAATGATGGTAAAAATTTCAGACTCAGGTTTTTGGTTTTTGCTGATAAGATTCCCACAAATTAAGTTGTTTTGGTGATAGGGAGCAGGAATTTATTCAGTCAGCTGCTTTATAAGAATTTATTCTTTGTCTATGATGTGCCAGGTAGTATTCTTCTGGCTAGGGATGTAACAGAGAGCAAGACAAAATTCCCTGCTCTAATGGAGCTACATTCCAGTGATGGAAACAGATAAGAAACCAGGAAACAAAAAATAAGTAATATAATGTCAGACAGTAATAGGTGCTGTGAAGAAAAAAAATATATCAGGGTTAGGAGATAGAGTTTCCTGTGGGAGGAATGGGAGCTTCTCTGAGTGGTCAGAGAAGGTGTCATTTTCACAGGCAGTGTGAAATTCTCCTTCATGGTATCCAAGTTTTTCGTGGTCTGGCTCTAGCCTCACCTACTTTCTACCTTATAGTTCATGCCTCAGAAAAGCTGAGCCTCGTTCTGTTTTTTCTTCCTGTGCTTGTTCTGTCTGGCTGCTCCTATCTGAACTATCTTCCTTCCCTAGTTACTTCACTCATCTGGTTAGCTCCTACTCATCCCAATAGGCTCCAATTGGGTGTCTCTTCCCCCAACCCCTCCCCACCAAGCTACTGATTACACCCATGTCCTCACTGGGACTGCTAGTGGTTATCCTTTAACCTTAGCAATCCTTTAACGCCCTCTGCACTACTTTTCATTGCATTCTCAGTTTCTATGCAGTTGTCTCTATCAGTTGGAACAGACCAGCTCAAAGAGGCTTGAATAATGAGGAAAAAAATGTAGACTCTTAGTGCTGGGAATGTACAGACTGATTGGGCTGCAGGGCTGACCTAATCTGGGTGCTTCTGCTCAGTTTCTCTGTGATTCTCATGCCCTGCTATCCTCTAGGTGCTGGCTGCATCTCCACATTGGAAACGAGATGGGTGTAATGATTTTACTATATCCAGTGGCCAGAGAAAGAGACAATAGAATTTCCCTCTTTATCTCATTGACCTCTTTGAGGTCATGTGGCTGCTTCTGAGTCAGTCTTGTTAATTGGGAAGGCTGTGTGCTGACCCTCTCAGGCTTGGGTTTCTGCACTAATTCCTCACTGGCAAGGCTAAGGGGTTCCCCTTAGAACCATCATGCAGGAATGGTTCAAGCCAGGAATGCGGTCATCTTGTCCTGGGACCTATGAGTGGCAGAGGGCAGATAACTGAACAATAGCAAGGTTCTGTTTAGGAGAAGGAAGGGGCTACGGATGCTGTGTGAGCTGTCAATGCTGTCTTGTGCTGTTTGAGTCCACCAGTAGATGAATCTCCTTGAGGACAATGATATTGCCTTTTTCATCTCTATACTTCCAATACTTGGCACAATGTCTAACATTTAGCAGGCATTCAAGAAAAATTTGTTGAACCATTAAGTTATAAGGACATTAAAATATAAGTTAGTTAGAAGGAAGACAATCTTCAGAGGAAAGTCACATTTTGGCCAAAGGAAAAAAATCCGTTTACATTTCACAGCACTCTATTCCCTACCTCACGTGTAACCCTGCCCTTTGTTATTCCAGATGATCCATGTCCTTTTAACTGTAGAAATGTTTTTATCAATAATCAAAATTAAGTATCTAGTGGACAAAGGTTTGAATGACAATAAGTCATTGAAAAATGTGGACTAATTGGCAAGTAGTGGACAACATATGAAGCTGTGGCCTCTACCTCCTGGTGAGTACTGTTGATGACCATAGATCAAACTATATGCTGAAGGTAGAAATTCACCGAGTTCAGATATTATCCAAATGTTCTGAAAACATTGAGTGAATGATCCCTGGAAACTTTAATCACCATATTCAAAGTCCCTCAGGGGACAAGAACATTTAGACTTAATTAATATGATTTCCAGCACTCTGCCAAATTCCGCACGTCTGCGGGATCATGGTGGGAATAGTGCTGACCTTTTCTAGTCAGTCACCTTCCTGTATGTGCAACCTTTGGTGACAAGATGCATGAATCCAACTGGAGCTAGCTGAAGATTCTGGAGTTGCTCTCAGCATCAACTAAAAGCCGAAATCCAAGCCTTGAGAAGGAAAGGCAAATCCAGCACCTTGAGAACTAGACTGAAAGACCTGAACTCCACCAAGATTTACTCAAGGTCACTCTTGCTTTTCTCTCATTGTTTTGGAGCTCTGATCTCTCCCACTGTTTCTACAGATGATGTTGTAGCTCTTTGCTTTGTTTCTTCTGAACTTGGTGTCCAGAGGCAAAGACTCATAGGACATATTCTGATTGGCACAAACTTGGGTGACATCCACACAATTTGGATCAATTAGTGGCCATGAGCTCAGGTTCAATTATTGGGCCAGCTTGTCAGAGATCTTCTCTCAGACCAATGACATACCAGTATTTAATGTCCTAAGTTCACATGTCTCTCATTTGCAACAAGTGTGCACAGACCCTGGAGTCTCTTAGCTGCATGACTTTGGGAATGTTATTTAACTCTTTGTGCCAAAGGTCACTTATCTGAAAATAAAAATAACAATACTATATGGGCATTGTGTGTGTGTATATATTTATGTATATGTATGAATTGATAATATTCATCAGATCTCACAATGTCACAATGTCCATATCATTATTATTCCCATTGTTTAGAACTGTGCCTGAGACATAGTAAGTGCTGTATAAGTCTTAGCTTACCAATTAGCTATTAACTGGGTCAGAGCTGGAAAGAGTGGTTCACCAAAAGAAGTGTGGGCCTCAGGTTGCTGCTTGACCTTGCCTATTTCTCCTAATTATAATGTTGAAATTGTAGCCCATATGAGTGGCCCTATTAGGCTAAGCTACTTGCTACTGGATTCCCCTGACGGTGGCCAGATTTAAATGCAGAAAGACCCAATCCTGGGTCATCTGAACCACTTTGATAGGGCATTGCCAATCTTTCTGACCAAGGTCAAGCTTGGCATGTGGGCCCTGTGCCTGCGTGCAGGGGCAAATGCCCTGTTGATTCTTCATGTCATCACATTTGTGGGCTCAAAAATGCAACCCTGGGCTAAATCCAGTTTGTCATTCTCCACAATGAGGCATCAGTGTGTACTCTGAAAGGCCCTGTTGACACAGGTCTCTGGCCTGAAGGGTCAAGATTAGGGACACCATGAAAAATACCTTGTTATGTTTGGTTTGTGTTTGACTTGGGAATCACTAGGGATGATGTAGAGTCAGCCACAGGACTTATTCATGCCTTATAAACACTACCAACAGGATTAGAAGAACAAGTTTGGTCAGCAAGCACACATTAAAACCTGATGTCTTTGGTTGATAGAAAAATCTGACAAATCCTATTTCTATTTTCCAAAAGAGTGAGTAGTCTTATGAGAGAGTCTTTTGGATCAGGAGACTGAATATCTTTAAAAACATGTGGAAGTGTGGCACCCCTGAGCTTACAAAATCTCCAGTGGTTCCCACTGCTTGTAGAATACAATTTGCAGTCCTTACCAGGGGCTGTAAGGCCCCTGATCTGCATTCTTTAATATGGTGGCCTCTCAACACATGCCACTATTTAAAGTAAATATAATTAAAAGTTTAGTTCATCATTTTCACTGGCCTCATTTTAGGTACTGAATAGATACATACATATTAAACAGCACAGATATAGAACATCACCGTAATTCCAGAAATTTCAGCATCTCTCATGTTCTCCAGTGTACAAAACTTTTTCCTATCATTACACACTTCTCCCTTCTTCCCTTTTCGCTAACTCCAGGTTTCAGGTTAAATTGTACTTTCTCAGAGAGGCTTTCCTTAATCCCTGCCTCTAAATTAGGTCCCCAAAGTAGTCTTTCTCATAGCAGCCTGTCCTTCACTTTCATGCTACTTAGATTTATAGTTATTTAGGTATTTTTTTGGAGAATATCTGACTTCCCCTCTAAGGTGTAAAGAGGAAAGTCGTATGTCAGTACTTTAACCCCACTGTCTAGCGTATAGTAGGTGCTCAATCAATAGCTGTTGAATGAACACATGATTGCCTGGGTTCTCCTATGTGCTACCCCTACATGACACATTCTTTTTGGTTTTCAGAGGAGACAGAGACCTTAATTTTCTCTTCCTGTATATGTTTTCTTTCTTCCCTTACTCTGGTGTAGGTCACACTTAATTCCCTTGCTATCTGCTCTTCCAAGCTAGCCCATTAGAGCCTTCTCTGTGCTGTGTCTGTGCCATAACCATATTAATGGAATGTACAGTTTCCCTGGAAAAAAGGAAGGTATCTCAGCAGAGTAAACTACACTTTCTTGTTCAAGGTCTATGGTTTATTTTTCATAATACTAATTGATAGGGTAAGCTGTTTTAATTTTCCTATATCTGTGTAATTAATATGTCCACTTTAGAAATCAATTATCCTTAATAATTACCATTGGTGCTGTGACTCTAAACTGAACACCAGTCTTGCTAACAAGCTGAATAAGACATAATTTCTTGTTGTTCAAAGAGATGATAAATTCTAATCAGCAGCAAATTCAATCAAAACTTACTGACATCAATTGAAATCACATTAGAATTTGTAAAAGAATGGGATAATTATGCTCATCTTGTAAGTTGCAGGTATTGTAACAACTCTAAAATGTGGGCCTATTTGAATAAATGCTTATGTTTCCTGACTCTACACAAGCAGATGCAGAAATGTGCAATCTGCATAAATAAATCAGGAGACTTTCCCCCCCTTTATAGCTCTTTAGTTCTGTGAGATTCAATTACTTCAATTTTTCCTTTTTTTTTTTTTAATGGGCTCGAGGTAATGAGCTAAGCAGGTGTTAGTGTGCTGACCACTCAAGCAGGACAGCCCTGGTACGGAGTTGTAACATTGGGTTACTTTTTAAAATATCCCTTGATTCTTTAGAGATAAACTTAACAGAGCTTAAGATAATGACTCCTGTTGCTATGCTGGCTGGGGTTAAGTCCCAGCTCCACTGCTCAGAATTGTGTGTCTCAGCCAAGTATAGGGAGGAAGTTGATGCTCTGGCCCAGTCCCTCTGAGCTCCCCTTAGTGAAATGGCTAAGATGACCTTTACCCAATGACTGAAGAGCACAGGACTACAAAGGGCTCAGTTCTGTCGTATTGTGATATCATAAGAAAGATATATTTGGTTTCTATCCCTGGTTCCTGGCACAGAACTCCTAAAACCCTTGACATCTCCAGAATGATGAGGGTCTTTTGTGTGCTGATGAGATGGCTGGTGGCTGGGGGTCCCTAGGTAGCTTCAGGATGCAGACTGGTCACACAAAAGACCAGGGCATGATTAGAGTGTTGAGACTATTCAGCCCCATCCCTTCACCAAATCCTCAGGGAAGGGAGGGGGTTTGAAGGTTCACTTGATCACTTTTAATCAGTCATGCCAATGTAATGAGGTCTGCATGAAAACTCAAAAGGGTCAGGTTCAGAGAGCTTCCTGGTTGTGGAAGATGTAGAGGTTCGTGGAGGGTGTCACACCTGGAGAGGGAAAGGAAGCTCCATGCTCCTGCCCACGTGCTTTGCCCTGTCTCTTTATGTGGTTCTTCATCTGTAGTGTGTGTGTGTGAGAGAGAAAGAGAGAAAGGGAGAGAGGGAATCTCCCGATGTTGCCCAGGCTAGAATGCAGTAGCACAGTCATAACTCACTGCCGCCTTGAACTCCTGGGATCAAGTGATCCTCCCACCTCAGCCTCCTGAGTAGCTGGAACTACAGGATGCACACCACCTGCCTGGCTAAGATTTTTTTTTGGTAGAGGCGAGGTTCTTGCTACATTGCCTAGGCTGGTCTCGAACTTCTGGCCTCAAGTAAGCCTCCTCCTGATCCTCCTCCTTTAGCCTCCCAAAGTGTTGGGATTACAGGTGTGAGCCACCACACCTGGCATCATCTGTATCCTTTATCATCTACTTGACAATACATAGGTAAACAAGTAAGCCATTTCCCTGAGTTCTGTGAGTCCCTCTAGGAAATTGCTGATTTGGCTGGTTGATCAGAAGTCACAGCTTACATCCTGGGGCTTGGAATTAGCATCTGAAGTCCGGGAAAGCAACAGATCCCTTCACCTATGGGATCTGTTGCTAACTCCAGGTACACAGTGCCAGACTTAAATCGAACTAAATGACACCTGACTGGTGTCTGCTAGAGAATTGCTTGGTTGGTACGTGTGGAAAAAAATCAACATATACATTTAGGTAACCAAAGTGAATTGTTTTGTGTTGTGTTGACTGTGACAACAGGAAAAACCATCTGTGTTTTTCCTTCAGAATTCTCCTGTCTTGAGTTGGCATGACTCTGAGAGCGTTCACACTCCAGATCTCCTTTGAAGGATCAGGTGGATGCTACTGCATGAAAAACTTTGGCTGATTTCTTACCCTTTGCTTACCTTCCTCCCTTCTCTTGTCAAACTTCCCCCAACACCTGCGGTGGCTCTCCCAGAGGCATTTCCTTGAGAAGTCATTTGCACACAATCTTTTTTTTTTTTAGACAGAGTCTCACTCTGTTGTCCAGGCTGGAGTGCAGTGGTGCGGTCTCATCTCACTGCAACCTCCGCCTCCTGGGTTCAAGCAGTTCTCCTGTCTCAGCCTCCTGAGAAGATGGGATTACAGGTGCATGCCATCACTCCTGGCTAATTTTTTTCTGGAAACGGGGTTTCACCATGGTTCAAACTCCTGACTTCACGTGATCCACTGGCCTCAGCCTCCCAAAGTGCTGGAATTACAGATGTCAGCCACCGCATCCAGTCTTGCACAAGCATCTTCATCTCAGGGTCTAATGTTGAGGAGTCTGACCAAACACAAGTTTCTTAAATTTCTGCACTTCATTTTTCTTTTTGTCATTTGGAAATAATGATAGGACTTTAGTCATGGGACTGGTATGGGTCAATTCATGAAAAGCACATGAAGCTGTGTGTGGTGGGCCCTACATAGAAGTTAGACACTATTAGTAGTATGATTAGAGCTTTATGAACTAATAGTAATGTCCTAATTCATTCATGGACATTAGTGTCCTAATACATATTATTGTATTGTATGTCATATTGTATTGTGTTACAATATTGCAATATGTACGACTGTATCGTATTATGTATCATACAGTGGTATATACACTTTGCTAATGCAATACAGTACAGTGTAGCTTAGTGAAATGAACTGAGGTGATATACTTGGATTTAAATTTTGGCTCTGCTATTGACTGTGTGCCCTTTAGAAAGCTTTTCCTAACCTGTCTGAATCTCCATGTCCTCATCTGTGAAACTGGGGATATAAGCATGCTGTGTACACCTGATTTGGTAGTTGTGAGAATTTAAAGGGAGAACGCTGATCATAGGAGCAGCATCATGCCTGGCTCACAGTAAGCACTTGATAAATGGCAGCTCCTATTATTATTCTTATTATTAATATGCCTTGCAGAGCAACTATCATCAGATTCAATGCAACTAACAGTTATCAATAGCAATAACAGCTAGGAATATTTGCCAGCATGCCCTCACTGATGTTGGTCCATGTAGCAACTCTGTGAGTGTTGGGCAGGGCAGCGATTGTGTGCTAAAAAGATGGATAACACAACTGAGTTAGTTACGAGTTAGTAACGAGTTAGTCGTGACGAGTTAGTTACTCAGGAGAATTAAAGCAGCTGATTTGACACAAAAGCAGAGCAAAAACCCAGAATCAGTCTGTATTTATGTACTGTGTCTACTGTACCATGCTTCCCTGTGTGTGAAAAAATTGGGAAAGTTTATGCAGAGGAGAGAGTGAAGACAGAAGAGCTGTCCCAGACATTTGAAAGAGAGAGGCGCTGTGGCATGGTAGGTCAGAGTTTCTCAGCCTTGGTCACTCATTAAGATCACTCAGAGACCAATTCAACCAGAAACTCTGATGGTAAGAATGAGGACCGGTAGATGTTAAAAGTTTCCTGTGTGACTGTACTGTGCAGCCAGATTACTGAAGATCACTAATCTAGGCCTTCAACTGTAGGGGTAAAGGGGAAGGAATTTCAATGGAGAATTTCCTACAAGGCCATAGGACCAGATCTCTAGCTAAAATGGAAGAACAGTTTTGCCTGAAGTCTTCTCTCTATGTAGATGTGATATCTATGATAGGTGGCTGTGGAGGGAATTCAAGACCAAGGCTGTTCCCCGACTCCCTTTTTTTTGAGACAGAGCTTCACTCTTGTTGCCCAGACTGGAGTGCAATGGCACAATCTCCACTCACTGCAACCTCCATCTCCCAGGTTCAAGTGATTCTCCTGCCTCAGCCTCCCACATAGCTGGGATTACAGGCATGTGCCACCATGCCCGGCTAATTTTGTATTTTTTTTTTTTTTAGTGGAGATTGGGTTTCTCCATGTTTGTCAGGCTGGTCTCGAACTCCTGACCTCAGGTGATCTGCCTGCCTCGGCCTCCCAAAGTGCTGGGATTACAGGTGTGAGCCACTGAGGGCTGTTTCTCTTTAACTCTTTGAGGACCTCTTGCTCTGTGGCTAGTCCAACTCTCCTTATCTTGTGTGAGATGAAAGCTGACACAAGAAAGAATATGGAGCCTTTAAAGGAAAGACCTCTGAGCAACAGGCGTCCCTGATATTTTTAGCATCTAGACAAATCTGAGGCCAAGATTTCCTGAGGGAAAGCAGGGCACGATCAGAAGTCGGTATCAGAGAGCAGTGAGCCACTGTGCGTCTTATTCCTGGATCTGTTTCAACATCAAGCCTCTTGTTTTGTGGATTAACAAAAAATATGACAAAGGACTTTAGGACCAATATAACAGGTATAAATTACTCTGTAAGTTTTGAGGTGGCTAAGATGTCACATTTCGAAATTTGTCTAAATCATCTAAACCCTAGCTTCGAGTCTCTGCTCACCAAGGTCTCTAAGAAGCCCAATAACAGTCACCTGACAGGCTTGCTCTGCAGTACCGGGGCTTCCACACAGTATAATAAATATAGGGAGAGAGGAGGCTGCGAGGCACCTGTCCCCGCTGGTCACACCGCTCCGCAACAAACGCAGGGGTCAGATGCTGCTCCTTCAGTGAATATCCTTTCTGGTGTCTCTGCTCCTAGTGATCCCAGAAACATGCCTCATAATACATCTTTCCCTCACTTGGATCAGCACTGTGTCCCCAGGCTCCTCCCTTGGGCCCCTGGAGTCACAGAGTTTAGTGTTCATGCTCTCCCTAGGTGCCCCCACACAACCTCTCCCAGGTCCTGCTATCCTGGAGTGATGTGTCAGAGTAGACCGCAGCCTCCATTCCTGCTGCAGCTTGAAGCCTCTGCCCTCCCCTTACAGCATGGGATCCAGCTTCCTGGTAAAAGGTCAGTCCTTCTCCTTTGCGCTCGGAGCGCAAAAGCCTCCATTCTCTTTCCCACTAAATGCACTATCCAATATGATGGCCACAAGTGCCATGTGACTATTCTTGGAGCAGCTGACATGTATCTAGGTCAAATTGCAACATGCTACAAGTGTACGATCTACACCATATTCTGGGGACTTTGTACAAAGGAAATGTAAAATGTTTCAATAATAATTTTTATATCACTAACGTTGAAATAATATTTTTAAACTACTGGGTTGAATACACATTATGAAAATTAATTTCACATGTTTTATTTCACTCTTTCAAGTACTTACTAGAAAATGTAAAGTTCACACGTGGTTTGTATTATGTTTATTTTGGACAGCACTGCTCTCTGCCCAATGCCTTTCTCCCACCTCTGAATGAAAAGCTAGGGGAAGGGTAGGGGAACATGTTCAGGGAAGCCCACTCCCATCCATCAGGCCTGAAGTGCAAGTGGGCCTGTCCCTGTTCCTGCCCCACCCTTCCTGGCAAGCCTGAATCTCTGTACCTGGGCACCTTGCTGCCCTGGACCGTTGTGAGCACGTCAAGGAGGGAAACAGGATTACTACATTGTGAGCCAATGTCTTGGTCTTATTTATTCTTAATGTTCTCTCTGGTTTTATAGATGAGGGGGCCAAAGCCCAGAGAGGACAAGTGACTTGCCCCAAGACACACAGATTGAATTACAAGAGGGTGGCACATCCATGACTCTTGCCATCACACCACAGTAACCACTGTAATCCCAATGGCAAGAGAAAGTGGCAGGCAGAGTCAGACAGGAAAGAAGTGTCGATGACAAGAGGTGACCACACATCCCTGACTTCTGAGAACGCTACTGGGATGACTGGAGGTAAATGGGGCCAGTGATGTGAGTTTAACACCTCAGCCCCATTCTAATCTTGAATTCTTTGTCCTTCACTTCTATTTTTCAGACCTTCAATATTTAAATCTTATTTCTATAAAAGATATTTTGGTGATGGTAGCATGGGTTTTTATTTATTTAAATCTATCTATCTATCTATCTATCTGGCTGAAAACTGCCTCAAATCCCTTGTGAAACAAGGCAGAGTAAAACCAAACCAGTACACACAAATTTCAATAATTTCTGTGGTGTCCCCTTTGGCATGTCTCATGAGGTGCCCCAGAAAGAAGGCTGAGGAAGGAGTGCGGTCTCTCACACAGCACACAGCCACACACAGCTGGGGAATGGTTCTTCTCCAGGAGATGGATACCTATCTTTTAATAAAATACAGACCAGCCTGCAGGGGCAAGGTTGTGAGAGCCCTCGGTAGGGGCCTACAGAGATGAGGAAAGACTCGGGATCAAGTTAAATTCCCTGCAAGCTCCCACTGCCACTCCATTTTCTTCCCCCACTTTCTTCCTCCTTGGGGATAGCATTGCTTTTCTGCATCAGGAACTCTAGGAGAAGAGGACTGTATTTCTTGGTGGAATTTCACCAAGACTTGGGTCTACCTTTACCCTTGTTCTTATCTGCATCCAACAATAGAGATTTTGCAAACAGACCAGGATGTCTTTTAAGACTATAGTGGAGATCCGTGGAAGCTCCCTTCCTTCCTTCCTCACTACCACCACCGAACAGGACATGCAGGAGGAGGAGGTCATGGACCCCCAGTCTCCTCTCATGCTTATTGGAGTAGAGAACCCCATCATGGAACAGTCCATGATGTTTGATTAGAGAGAGCTGGTTTTCACTGTATCAGCCCTTCACTAAGAATACATCGTTAGGGGAAATTTTTCAGGACAATATGTTGAATGGGTGTTCATGGAAGGCAGATAAATGATGTAATGGGGACTTAGTTATCTCATATTTTAAAAGGCTACAGAGTCATGGTCATGATGGCCATTTTTTTGAGCATCTACTTTGTGCCAGGAATTGGGCTAAGCCATTGTCTCACATGGCAGCTTTCTTTGTTGGAGTGTGTCATGTGTGGCTTACCTCACTCTCCTGAGACCAGATGTCAGCCAGCCAGGATAGATCCCTCACTGGACAGGACTGAGCCGCATGCTTTGTGGAGCAGCTGCCCTCTAGGGAAGCCAGGTCTGTGTCTTACATAATGGGTTTGTGTGTGTAAAATTTGCCAGGAGTTGATTTTGGAAGTCAGGGATGGAGAGGGCAGGATTGTCACACACAAGAGTGAAAGAATAATTCAAAAATCTAAATGTGGGAAGGAAGAGGGTGAGAAGGGAGAAAACAGAGAAGTCAGCAAGAGCCTTGGCAGGGAGTGAAGTCGGCAGTGAACATCCCGTGATGCCAAAATGGCCAAAGAATGTTTTAAAGACAAAAATGTTGTAATGCTCAATTTCAAATGGTTTGTTTCTCCATGATGTAAACCCATTCTCCATCTCCCTCAGGCTCCCCTCCAAATATTCAAAAAAGCATCTGATCCTTATGCACTTGCAAATGCTTCCCGTGAGCTGTTTTGCTGCCATTATCATCGTGTGGGAATTGAAGAAGGGTTTGAATTCCACATCTGGATCTAGATGAGGAAGAATCCTGTTTCAGCAGAAGTAGCACCTTAGAAGTAGATTTGGCTGCAATAATGTAACTGTCCCCCAGTTTTGAAAATAATATTGGTAGAAAGCTCTGGATCTTCACAGATCATGAAATACAGGTTTCAATCTTATCAAGATTTCAAGAGTCTAGAAGATTCCAACAGACATTTCTGTCTACATGTTATTAGTTAAGGCTTTCTTTTTCTCTCTTTTTCTTCATCTCTCCCTTTCCCCATATCTCTCTCTCATCTTAAGTTTGTATACAAGAATCCACATGTAAGGCTACAGGTAGGTTGAGAAAGATTTTATAAAAACTCCCTCTAGGGAGTTTTGCCCACCAAAAGGCATGGGAACGGGTGGCATAAGACAGGAATAGGTGGGGTACATATACTCTGTTCCTTTAATAAAACAAAGAGTGAGGCTGAGACTGGACTTCGTGGCTCATGCTTAATCCCAGCACTTTGGGAGGCCAAGGTGGGCAGATCACTTGATGTCAGGAGTTCAAGACCAGCCTGGGCAACGTGGCAAAACTTGTATCTATAAAAATACAAAAATTGGCTGGGCCCAGTGGTGCATGTCCTAGCTACTCTGGAGGAAGTGGCAAGAGAATCGCTTGAACCCAGGAGGTGGATGTTGCTGTGAGCTGAGATCACGCCACTGCATTCCTGCCTGGATGACAAAACAAGAGTCTGTTTAAAAAAACAAAAACAAAAACAAAACAAACAAACAACAAAAAAGACAAAGAGAAAGTTTTCTATTACATACTCGATTTCAGGTAGGAAGCCCCTGTGGGAGATGTAGCAGCAAGTTACTATGTATGCGCAATGTACATATAGCCTTTATCTCAATTTCACAAAAATATTTTATTCAAACTTAAGTAGACCATGACCAGCAAAGTAGTTGATATTAGATTTCAGCTCAGGATTAGTTATATAAATCTTTCAACAATTTCATCTATCGCATCTCATGCCAGGAGTTATTCAGTATCTTTTGCTACTCATATAAATTGTCTTTACCAATATGTTCCTTTGCATTCAGCCTTGTTAACTCCTGGGTTCCCATCGCATTTTGCTGTGTTCCAGCCTTAGAAATGCGCTGTTATCTTTATGGCCGTGTTAGCATCTAATCTGGCCGTATATATTTCAGGCTTTCCTGGCTGCGCTTGAGGGATCGGTGTGTCTACCAGAAGCTTCCTGATAAAATACTGCCTTCTCTGCCTTAGCAGACTTATAGTTTACTTTAAAAATAACTCGCTTGAAATTTAATAGGTGGTTTTAAAGCTACATCTGATTTAAGCCACATAAGTTCTAGCTTTTAAGAACACTCTTGACATGCCAACCTGGGGCTTTCTGAATTGTGGAGTGGAAACACAGCGTATTGTGCATTGTGGCTGTGTCACTGTGAATATAAAAACAAAACCAAAAAAGCAAACCTGGGATGTTCTATTAATAAGCTTGGTAACATCTGATAAACAACCAGAGAGTGTCTAAAATTATGGATAAAATCTTTCAGTTTATAGATGAGGTGTTCAAGTTGTGCTCTCAGAAAAGAGGGGAAAGAAAATACAAATCCTTTAAGATACAAGTTGATTATAGTCGGTGATTCTTAAAAATCAAAGAATCCACTGGATCAATAATATTTATTTTCTAACCACTGATGTAAAAGAACAACAAATGGGCTTTAGTTTCTCTGTCTTGGCAAATCATAGCATCCTTGTGGAGGGAAAGGAACGGGGCTAGACAATCTTCAGCTTCAAAAGCAAAGCCCTGATCAAGAATCCTTCACGAACATTCTCTCCCGTGTTTCATAGCAAGTCAGTGCTGAAGGCATCAGGATTTCCATTTTACAGATGAAGACACTAGGGCTTAGGAGACACGGGTGGAGAACGTTGCAATCTACCTAAATCCCTGGATCCCACACCCATCCTCCTGCTGTGTGACCACTTCCCTGGACTTGCCTGGTGCTTAGAGTTTCGTCTTTTAGACTCCCGTGGGCATCCCTCGAAAACTCAGAAAACCCTGTCTCCAAGCCATGCACACACATTCCTGAAAGTGTCTCATAATTTAGCCTTTTATCCTTCATCAGGACTTGTCAAACTCCTGGTCTTAAGAAATAAAGCAAAACTAGCTTTCTGCTAGGTCATTTTTGCAGAGCAGCATTTGTTTTCTGTTCATCGTTGGTTTACTAGAACTTCCTGGCTGCTCACAGAATTATTTCTGTCATTCCTCTTCAAGATTCAACTTCGATTTCTCCCAGGGAGAAAAATCTTGCTTTTAAAAGTCACAGAAAAAAAAAAATCTATTCTGATATGGCCTTCATTTAAAACTAGAGGAATAATTTGCAAAGCTCCTGTTGGAAAGACATGAATGCTTTCATGCTCTACTTGTAGTTCTGTAAATAGCACTAAAATGATAGTAAAGAGATTTAAACAAGCATAAGACCATAGAGTCCAAGAGAATGAGAGAGGGGACTAAAACAGATGAGAGACGGCAGCACAGCTTTAAAAGTTGGACAGCAAAGTGACTATTGGTAATGAGTTATGTGGCTGAGAAAGCTGAGCCCTAAGTACCCACTGGGATGAAGATAAGAAGGAAACAGATGGAAGGCAGACAGCCCCGGAAGGCCTCAGGGACTAAAGGCATCAGGCAGCATCGAGGGGAAAAAAATGTGTGGAGCTGAAAGCAAGGTGTGTGGTTGAGTTTTCATGGAAGCAGTAAGAGCCTGGATCTTTTCCTCGAATAGGCAATTCTCCTGAGTCACCTCTGCAGAAGATTGGAGGTTTACTCTCAGCAAAAATGGAAACAGATAAATTCCAGATTTGGGGACCTGAGACATAAAATAGATACAAGCCTCATCAGAAAGGAAAAACAGGGACTGAGTGGGAGTTAACATACTGTATCATGAAAATCTCACCGTCCCTTTCCCAACTGTGTGAAGAATGCTAGCAGGCCAGCTCATAGCCCTTGACAGAATATTAAAGAATTCTGTAGGTAGAAACTAGGAATTCCATCTCTTCCCCCAAATCTGCAGATTTTGATAGTTGCAAGGATTGTCCATAATGACCAGGTCCAACTCCTGTCACTGTATTGTGAAGTCACTACTTGGTAAGCCTGGCCCATACACAGAAGCTCCAAGTGGCTTTTTAATGGCCCATCTTCAAATAAAAACAGATGGGTGAGGATGACCTGATACTTGCAGAAAGCATACAATATGAAAGGCAGATGTCAAAATGAGCTGTCAACAAAAAGAACCAGAAAACAAATAGTGCAGCAAATAAAGAAATAAAAAAGCCCCAAAATTAATAAAAGTTACTTAGGAAGGTAAAACAAGATATTATACCTATGAAAGAATTTAATGGAATATTTTTAAAAATTTAAAGAACTTCTGAAAGTTAAAAATATGAGAGTAGAAATATTAAAAATCCAATAAAACAGTTGGAACTTAAAATTGAAGTGATCTCCCAGAAAGCAGAACAAAGAGACAAGGATGTATAAAAAAACATAGGCAAGTTCCAGCAAGAGGGAACAGAGAAAAAAGAGGAGGAATCTACGGAAATAAGGTAAGAAAATTTCCCAGATTTTAAAGGGCACACTATGAAGATTTTTTAAATGACCTTTATTGAGTCATATTTGAATGAAATTTCAAAACCCTGGAGATAAAGAAAGGAGACTGAAACCTCCAAAAGATGAAAGCAGTGCTCAGGCAGAGCATTGGAATCAGAATGACATCAGACTTCTCAATAGCAACACTTGAAGCTAGGTGACAAAAGAGTAACTTTAAATTTGAAGGGGAAATGCTTTCCATTCCAGAATTCCATGTCTAGCAAATACTTATTCAAAGGTGGTGCTGGAATAAAAACATTTACAGGTGTGCACGTTCTCAAAAATCTTACTTTTCCTACTTCCTTTCTAAGTAGAAAGTGATTCACAACAAAAATGGTATAAGACGGCAAGTTGAGGGATGGGAAATTCTGAAAGGGTCAGTTAACACAGCAGAACAATGATGTAGTCTGGATATTTGTCCCTGCCCAGATTTCATGTTGAATGTAATCCGCGATATTGGAGGTGGGGCCTGGTGGGAAGTGATCAGATGATGGCAGTGGATTTCTCATGAATGGGTTGGCACCACCTCCTCGGTGCTGTTCTCTCAATGGTGAGTTCTTGTGAGATCTGGTCATTTGAAAGTATGTGGCACCTGCCCCCCTCTCTCCTGCTCCTGCTCTGGCCCTGTGACACGCCTGCTCCTCCTTCACCTTCTGCCATGATTGTAAGATTTTTGAGTCCTCCCTAGAAGCCAAGCAGATGCCAGCACCATGCTTCCTGTAAAGCCTGCAGAACGATCAGCCAATTAAATCTCTTTTATTTACACAGTATTCAGTCTCAGGTATCTCTCTATAGCAACACAAGAATGGCCTAATACAAGCAGGGAGAGGATTCACAGGGTGATGGAGAAGAGACATTCTGGGAGGACAGTTTTGCAGCCACCTTAGCCAGTTCCCAGTCTAGACTGGGACCAAAGGTCAGAGAGCTGCAGAGGAGGGTCACCAACATAAATACAACTGACAGCTGTGTGGTATTCAAAGGGTATGAAAAACCATTTGTGATGGGTGTATAGGAAATTAAGCAAATTACATACGAGATAACTATTAACTTGAAAAAGAATAAAAAGTTTCAGAAAGGAGAACTAAGAAGTTACAAATAGCATTTATACAGAATCGGACAGATAAACACTAATATACAGTAGAACAAATATTTCTCTATATATACATTACAGGGATTGAGGGACAGGAAGGGGTGTGTGTGTGTGCGCGTGCGTGTGTGTGTGTGTTCGTGTGTGTGTAAAGAGAATGAGAGCTGAATTTCTAAAAAGAAGGTAATGTCTAAACCTGCAAAATTAAGAAATAGGAGATAAGCATTACAAGAGGCTGCTCTTTGTCCTCCAATATCAGTTTCCCTCTGAAGATTTATGAAATGTGCATCCACAAAGACCTGGAGCTCAAAACTTGTGCAAAAGCTGCAGGGTCTTACCTACTGTGGCCTCAGATGATGAACATATCACAAAAGATTAAAAGAAATTTTGTGAATGTCTACACAGCTGAAGATTTCCTATGGATTAAGGGAGAAGGTGTCCCTTCTCCAGTGATGACTACAGTGTTGAGAAATCAACACTATGTACAGGGAATTCTGAGATACACTTTTATTTGATATGCCAAAATGAGGTAATATGATCTTTCATGAATTTCAGTATTATGATGGAAATCAGACTTATTAAAAAAAGTAATCATAGCACTCAGAGTGAGAGTTATAATAAAATAAAATAGGGAATACTGCAAAAGCAAAGAGCAAGAATCCAGCTCATCCTTGGAGTCCAGTGATTTATATACAATACTTCAAGCACGAGCTTAGAAAATGCCCATCTTCAAATTCCAGGGAGTACCATTGTTATGCCATGAAGTAATGGGGTGAAAATAGCCTCAAGAGAAGTTCAGATAAATGAATGGGTGGTCATTATAGAGATGAGCATTTTGAGAAGAAATTGAAGATGTTTAGAGCATTCCTTTGTTGGGATGGATTCACAAAAGTGAACCTCCTAGGTATGTGCTCCTGTCTTTTAAGTTAGGCAGTCAAATGGAAACCAGTGCTTCCAGCCTTCCAACAAATTAGCCCTTGTTGCTACTATGAGTAGAAAATATAGAATGTCACCCACTGTGGGCCCCAGAATCGCAGACTTAGTATTGGAAAGGTCTTAGGTATTCCTTACAGACTGGACAGGCTCCAATGAGTTGGTAGCTTCACTTTGGACTAATCTAATTATATTATTATATGTGTGCATGTATTAGTCCGTTTCCATGCTGCTATGAAGAAATAAATGAGACTGAGTAATTTATAAAGGAAAGAGGTTTAATTGATTCACAGTTCCACTTGGCTAGGAAGCCCTCAGAAAACTTACAATCAGGGTAAAAGGGAAGGGAAACACTTTCTTTTTCACATGGTGGCAGGAAGGAGAAATGCAGAGCGAAGTGGGGAAACCCCCTTATAAAACAAGCAGATCTCATAAGAACTCACTATCATGAGAACAGCATGGAAGAACCGCCCCATAACCTAATCATCTCCCACAAGGTCCCTTCCATGATACCTGGGGATTATGCGAACTACAATTCAAATGATTGAATTTGGGTGGGGGCATAGTCAGACCATATCAGCGTGTATGTATGTATATACAATATATGATATTACACCACCTGTGTTACACTAAAATATAATATTACATATTACACTGTAAGTCTCTCCTACTGGAACCTCTTATGGGCAGGAATGTTCTTACCATCTGGTTAATTAGTTCCAGATTGTCAAGCAGAAACATGAACTGTAAAAATGGGTCTTTGGAAACCTCACTCTGACATACTCAGCTCTCTCCTAGCCCAGACACGAGGAGTCTAGATGTTTAGGAATGTCCCTCTGGAGAATAGATGTGTTAACGGGAAAGGCTTCAGTAATGAAAATAAAGCTGAAGATGAGTAAACTATATCTTGTAAAATGCATTATCTATATCCATATTACTTTTTGGGTGGATTTCCCTTTGTCATACCCTAACCTGTAGTGATGTCTCTTTACAGGTTTCTGTTTAGTATCAGCTGTGCTAGGGTCATCAAGAAAAGTACTAAGTGATTCTGATGAAACCTCTAACTTTGCCAGTATGAAAAGTAAAGCATAGAAGGATTAAGTGTTTTTCATGGTCACCCAGAGCTGACAAGAACAGTCTTTTTCCTGTCTGTTCAATCATCAAATTATGAAGTTTCCTATAGTTGAAGGGAAATAGATCTTTTACCATGGAGCTCTATTGCCTCTGAAGCTATAGTCTGAGAACATTCTCTGTCATAGCCAATTCATTCAGTCAGTGGTTGCCTTGGTTAATATTGTGGCCTATTTGATTGTCATAACATACATAAAATATTAAATCAACCAAAACACCCCAGATCATCAGTTTTAGTCTGTCACATGCATGAATATAAAACTCAATCTTGTGACCATGAATATGAATAAAGAAAATTTTCCTTTTGGAGTGGTATCTTAGCATCAGAGGATGTCCACTCGCCTGGAATGCCTCCAAAAGCACCTGCTGTTAAAGTAGGGGTTAGCAAACTATGGCCCATGGACCAAACTCATTCCACTGCCTGTTTTTGTAAATAAATTTTATTGGAACACAACTACTCTCACCCATTCTTTTACATAAGGCTCTTTTCACAAATGACAGTTGAGTAGTTATGACAGGGACTAAAATATTCATTACCTGGCCTTTACAGAAGTTGTTTGCCAATTCCCGTATTAGAGTATGCTTTCCTGTTACGAAGCTGGATGCCTCTAATGGTAACTGATTTTAAATTGGCTACAGTCTCTTCAGTGTTACCTCTGTGATTACGAAAACATCAAGGGGAAAAAAAAGTCATCATGAACAGAAGATTCCAAGTATGACTGGGCAGAATTAGCTGGAGAACATTTACAATAGAAATTACTGGACCCATTCCCAGAGATCATGATTCAGTAGGTCTGGAGTAGGGCCTGGGAAACTTACTTTGATACAAATGATTCTGGTGCACAGCCAGGAGTGAGAAACTTGAGGAAAGCACATGGAAGTTGGAAATGAAACAAACAGGAAGTGAATTCTGATTCGGTCTTGCTGTGTTAACTTGGGTGAATTGCTTCACTGAGCCTTAGTTACCTCATCTGTCAAGTGGAAATAACAGTTTTTCCTTCATAGGTCTGTTCTGAGGACCAAAGAAGACAATGATTATAAAACACCCAGCACTGTGTTTGCACAGAGTAGGCACTTAGTTAATGGTCCCTTCTTTCCTCCACTGGAGAATGCAGCGCCTTGCAAAGCACACCAGTTTGATTTTCTTCATTTTGTCTTATGTATTATGTTTTCATTTCTGCTTATGTTTGTTCTCATCAAACTATTCCCCAATTTATAAGTCCTTCTCCATGTATATTAAAGCTAGAGGTGTTTAAATTTTTTATTTTTTTACAAATTTGTTTCTCTGGGAAGCACCCAGAGAACTGAATGGCCCCAAATGGCTTGTTAGCCATATGACTGCCAATGGTCTTAATTCTGGAAAAGATAATTAAGGCCAAGTTTTAAAATACCTTTAGTGATTTTCTTAAGTAACCTTGATGTAAGATGATAGACTTTTATACATTCAGAAGGCAATCCACTGGACAAATTGAGATGAAGTTTAATGAGAATCTCTTCCTTTAGAAGTGGAAAGAGTTGGTGTTAGTTTTTCTTTCAATGTTTGGTAGAATTGAGCAGTGAATCCATCCAGTTCTGGGCTTTTCCTTGATGAGAAAGATCGTTTATTACACTTCAGTCTTGTTACTCATTATTAGTTTGTTGCAGTTTTCTATTTCTTCATGTTCTACCTTGGAGTTTGTATGTGGCCAGGAATTTATCCATTTCTTCTCACTTTTCCAACTTGTTGGTATAGTGTTGTTCCTGACAGTTTCTAATAATTCTTTGTATTTAGTAGTCTCAGTTGTTAGTTTCCTTATTTGTTTCTAATTTCGTTTAGGTCGTTTTTCTTAACTTACCTAAGGGTTTGTCAATTTTACTTATCTTTTCAAAAAACCAACTTTTAGTTTTGCTGATCTTCTATATTTTTTGTCTTAATTTCATTTGTTTTCACTCTGATCTTTATTCTTTCTTTTCCTTTACTAATTTTCAGTTGATTTGTTCTTGCTTTTCTAGTTCCTTGATGTGCAACATTAGATTATTTAGTTGAAGTCTTTCTAATTTTTTGATATGAGCGTTTATTACTATAAACTTCCCTCTTAGTACTGCTTTTGCTGTATCCCATAGATTTTAGGAGGTTGCATTTTCATTTTTATTTGTTTCAGATATTTAAAGAATTTCTTTCTTAATTTCTTTACTGACCCATTGATCATTCAGGAGTTGTTTAATTTCCATGTGTTCATATGTTTTCTGATGTTTCTCTTGTTACTGATTTCTAGCTTTATTCCATTGTGGTCAGAAAAGAAACTGATATAATTTTTGGGATTCGTTGAGGCTTGTTTTGTGGCTTAAGATATGGTCTATTCTGGAGAATGTTCCATGTGCTGATAAAAATAATGTGTACCGTTCAGTGGTTAGGTGATTTGTCCTGTAAATGTCAGTTGGGCCTATTTGGTCTAGTATATAGTTTAACAACTATGTTTCTGTGTTGATTTTTTGTCTTGGTCTCTTTGCTTTGCCATCCTGACTGACTGAGAATAAGCTATCTGTGAGTATCAGACACTGTCTACATTTTGCCCACGTGTCCTGCCCCCTCTGAGTTAACTGGCAGTCCCAGTAGACGTCCCATGCTAACACCTTCCCACTTCAAGCAATAGATCGTTCATCTGCTCCACCTGAGACCTTTCTCAGCCCCTTAGGCTCTTGCTCTCCAGAAATCAGACATAACCTGGCAGTATGGGGTAGTGAATTATAACCCCAAGTCCCCTGCCTGTAATGAGTCAGTGCTGTGGGGTGTTCTACATGATTCCTCAGAAAGTCACCAGTGGGATTGAGCCCCAGTTGCCCAACGTGTTTATCTACTCTTTACTGGCTTTTCTCCCTTTCCTGTCTCAGATTTCTCACCTTCTCACATACAATGTGTGGGATCATCTCCCAGGTAAACTACCAGTTCCCAAGTCCTTGTCTCAAGGTATGATCTTGTGAAAATCAAAACTAACACCAGTTTGGACCCAGGACATAACAGAGACCATGGTCTGGCTTTAAACAGGCAGCTTTAAATTTGCTTGTGCATTTCTAGCTTTATCTTAAAGCTTTTTTGCAAGGGAAGCTTAATTATTAGGATCACAGCTGAGGCCCAAGAGATAAAAAAAATAACCTCTGAGCTCCAAGTTATGTCTATTCTGAATCTTTTGCACTTTGTTCACAGGTGAGCATCTTTAGGCCTCTCTTAGAACCTGCTATTTTTTAAATTTGCATTGATATAATAAACTTGTTGCATTGATATAACAAACTTGTCTAACTCATTCCCAAATTTATAAATGTTAAAAGCAGCAAGTTACAGAAAATTCAGAGGTTGCTATCAGTACTGTGGCAAATATAGTTGTTATTAGCCTGCTGGTAAACAAGCAGATATAAATTGCTCATAGTAAAAAGCACAGTAGTTTATGACCATTAAGTGAAGGGATGTGTAGTCCTACATACATACAGACTCCAGGGTTTTGTTGTATTTTAGCCTAGTACGATAATTGATTGCGATGGTTACTTTTATGTGTCAACTTGTCTGGGTCATGGTGCCCAGATACTTGGTCAAATATTATTTTAAATGTTTCTCTGATATGTTTTTGAATTACATCAAAATCAGTAGATTTCAAGTAAAGCAGATTTCTGTCTATGATGTGAGTGGGTCTCACCTATCAATTGAAGGCCTGAATAGAAAAAAAAAATTCAAAACTAATCTCCTCTGAGCAACAGAGAATTCTGCAGCACATGGCCTTTGGTCTTGAGCTATATTGGCATATTTTTTTCTGGGTCTTCTGCCTGCTGGCCCTCTCTGCAGATTTTGGACTTGCTAGCCTCTGTAATTGTGTGAGTAAATTCTTTAAAATAAGTATCTCTCTCTATATGTATACATACACATTCTACTGATTCTGTTTCTCTGGAGAACCCTAATATGCTGACATTTATAATAATTTACCTCTTTGTTCAACACCTATTTACTGAGCACTTATTATGTGCCAAGTACCATTCTAGGAACTTGGAATGCATTGTTAAACAATGCAGGGTCTTATAGATTAAGACCCTGCCCTGGTGTGCTTTTATTCTGGTGGGGGAAGATAAATGGTAAAAAGTAAACATGAAGCATTGAATTATGATCTAACAGGCTAGAAGTGATAAGTGCTGTAGAATAGAAAAAAAAAAAGGAAGGCAATGTGAGGAGACACTGGGTCATTAGAGAAGGTTAAAATATAATCAATATATTGGGAAAGTAGATAGCTATGAAAGACTCACAAATGTGCAAATTGCTTTACATTTAGCTTTTAATTTTGAGATAATGATAGATAAATGTGCAGTTGTAAGAAATAATATAAAGAGATCCTGTGTACGCTTTATCCAGTTCCCCGCTGTGGTGACATCTTACCAATCTATACTAAAGATCACAACAGAGCTATTAACCCAGATGCAGTCAAGATACACAGCAGGTGCATCACCACAGGTATTTCTCCTCCTCCCTTTTTACAACCACACACCCCTTCATTTCTTCGTTAACCATTTCTATAATTTTGTTATTGTGAGGTGTTATATAAAAGGAATCATATGGTGTGTAACCTTTCAGAATTGACTTTTTTCACTTGGCATAGATCCTTGACAATCCATTCATGTCATTCTGTATCAATAATTCATTCCTTTTTATTGCTGAGTAGTATTCATGGTGTGGATATACCACAGTTTGTTTCATCATTCACCCATTGGAGGGCATCTGGGTTGTTTCCTGTTTGGGGCTGTTATGAATCAATTTGCTGTAATTGTCCATGTGTACGTTTTTATGTGAACATATATTTTTATTACTTTATAATGAATGTCTACTGGGTGCAGTTCCAGGATCCTGTGGTAGTTACATGTTTAGTTTTGTAAGAAACTGTCAAGCTCTTCCAGAGTAGCTGTGCCATTTAAAACTCCCATCAGTAATGTATGAGTGATTCGGTTTCACTGCTTCCTCACCAGCATCTGGTATTGTAACTAGTTTTCATTTCAGTCATTCTGGTAAGTGTTAATGATATCTCATTGTAGTTTTCATCTGTACTTGACTAATGGCTAATGATGTTCCACATGGTTTCATGTGCTTATTTGCCACCTGTATAGTCTCTATAGTGAAATGGTTCTTCATGTCCTTTGCCCATTTTCTAATTAGATTGTTTAGGTTTTTTTTTTTTTTTAACTTAAGAGTTTAGAGAAATATCTACATATCTGTGTACTATTCCTTTACTAGATAAGTGGTTTACAAATATTCTCTCCCAGTCTATAGTTTGTTTTATCCTTCTAACAGGATCTTTTGCAGAACAAAAGCTTTTACTTTTGATAGAGTTCAGTTTATCAATTTTTCCTTTTATGATTCATGCTCTTGCTGTCAAGTCTTGCCTAAACCTAAGTCCTTAAGATTATTATCCTCTGTTTTTTTCTTATAAGTTTTGTGGCTTTATGTTTTACATTTAAGTTTGTAATTTTGAATTAATATTTGCATTAGGTGTGAAGCTTAGGTCAAGTTTCATTGTTTTTCCTATGGATTCAATTGCTTCAACACCATTTGTGAAAAGTCTCCATTTCTTTCATCGAATTGCTTTCATATAACTTTGTTGAAAATCAGATGGGCATATATTTGTGGACCTATTTCTGGATTTTTATTCTCTTCTATTGATCTATGTATCTATCTCTTCACCAAGAGCACACAATCTTAACTACTGTAGCTATATAATATGTCTTGAAATTAGGAGGACTGATTCTTTCTGCTTTATTATTTTGCAAAATAGTTTTAGCTATTCTAGTTCCTTTGTTTTTCCATTTAAAATTTAGAATGAACCTAACTATGCCTACAAAAATTCTTGCTGGAATTTTTATGGGAATTGCATTAAATATGTATATCAATTTGAAGAGAGTTGATGTATTTCTTGTGTTGCTTTCTCAAATAATGAGCTCAGCATGTCTCTTCATTTGCTTTGATCTGTAATTTATTTCATCCATGTTTAGTAATTTTTAGCATACAAGCCCCGTGTATGTTTTGTTGGATTTAAAACTAAGCATTTTTATTTTTCAATTGCAAATGGTATTGCTTTTTAACTTTCAGTGTCCATTGGGACAGTTTTAATTTCTTTATTTCCTTTCTCATGTGTATGTCTTTTATTTCCATTGTTGTTGTTTGTTTTCACCTTATAGCACTGTCTAGAACTTCCATCCCTATGTTGAATAAGAGTGATGAAAGTGGACACCATTGCATTGTTGAATTGAAAGAGTGAATGCGCCTTATTACTTTCAGGTGTGGGAAAAAGTTCTGTTTTCCCACTCAGCCTCCATTGATACCCAATGCCGGGAAGGTTCTCATTACTGCTGATTAATGTGGAAGCTACAGATCTTCACTGAGCTTTCATTGATAACCTCCTTGGCTGGAAGAGGTAGGAATACCTTCTTACTTCTCCCTGTATAACCCCCACTATCACTGTGATGAAGAGGTGGAGGATCTCACTACCACTGGGTGATGTTGACAATCCTGACTTTCCACTAAACCTCTTCTGACACCAACTTAGTGTGGAGTGGGAGGTGTGCCCAGTTACTTCCAAGTGGGGTGCCACTACTGCCCAGCAAAAATGGAGTTCCTACTTTTATATTCAGCCTCCTTTGATGTCCTCTGTCTCCTCATGGTAAAACTGGGGAACATCATTATATCTCAATTAGGATAGAAATCTAGGCTCTCTACTGGAGCTTTGCAAACATGAGTGGGCCACAGAATTTTCCGCTGGGTTTGGCTGGAGATGAGCTGCTATTTTATGGAATTTTTCTGTCTTGAAAGATGGAAGCTTGGTTCACTTGTTGGGTTGCCTGTTCCTGGTCCTTTGGTGGAGGAAGCAGGCTTCTGTTGGGATTTGCTTTGTCTGTGCTTGCTCACATCTATGGGCTGCTGGCTTCCTTAGGAGCTGTTTGGGATGTATGAGGCAAGGAACTTGGGTCCTGAGCTCCCCAGCTGGCCAGTCTGTCTTCTTCTCTTTACTTTTAATAAGCTTCTCTTGTTTATTTTACATATAACGTCCAAGGTTTTAAGTTGTACTTAGCAGAAAGAATAGGAAAAAGCACATTCACCTCATCTTCTCCAAAGTTGAAGTCCTTAATAAGTTTTTAAAGTTTTCTACAGATAAAATGACTAAATTTTCAGTTATCTAGAAAACTTTCCTATCCAAAGTGACTCATCAAGGACAACTGTAAAATTTTGTTTCACCACCTATGTTATTAAAATGGAAAATTTTCCCAGAGAGTAACATTTACTTTGTTTGGTATTCAGTTATAAATATCAGATATTTAAGGCTGAGTCACCTATTTCTAATAACCACAGAGACTGTACCAAATAATGACATATACAACATATGAAAGGCAGTCCTCCAGCTGAGGGATCTATGGAACCACATAGTCTGCAGAACTAGACGGCATGTGAAAATCATTAAATCCTTCTGCACTGAGGGCTGGGTATCTGAGTTGGCAGAACAGGAATTGAAGGTGCAGGTTTTGGCATTTTGGAATGGAGTTGGCTCAGCTCAAATTTCTACCCTGTGTTTATAAGCTGGGTGACTCTAGGCAACTTTTTTGATCTTATTTTGCCTCAGTTTCTATTATTTTAAAATGGAGATTATAATCACTTATTTAAGGGGGTTTTGGTATGCATTAGACAATTAAATAAGTTAGTATATATGAAACATTTATAACAATTATTGGCACATATAATAATTCAATGAATATTACCTGCCATAATGACTCATATCGTGTGATTTAGAGAGATTAGGAAGTCTGCTTTCCTCCAGATTTCCTACCTGTTTTTCATCAGTTGCTGGGTTTCAACCACTGAGTAATTACTTAGGTGAAGGTATGGGCCTTATTAAATGAAAATGTCAAAAGGCCTAATGTATTATTATGAAGGCATCTATCCCTTGTATTAGAGAGATATAGCTATTGCCTTAGCTGTTGATGGCAGAGACCCAAAATGACAGTGGCTTAAAGAAAGATGGATGCTTGGTTTGCTCTCATCTAAAAGTTCAGGTGGTCTGGAAGTTTTGTTCTGCAAAATTATCAGGGCCCAGGCAGCTTCCGTCTCATTGTTCTGCCATCTCTAACACGTTGTCCTTGTTTACATGGTGCTAGATGGCTCATCCTGTATCCATCGACCAAGCATCAGGATGGAGCATAGACTAAGAGGGAAAGCATCCATTTTCTTTTTAAGCATGTGTCTCCGAACTCATATCTCATTCCCACTCATATCTCATTGCCAGATATAAGTCACCTAGCCACATTTAGCTGCAAGTGAGACTGGACATGGATTTCTTCACTGCAGTTGACTATGACACTGTCTAAAAATGCAATTAATATGGAAGGAGAGTTTGCCCCACACTTTAGGGTGGATTAGTGTATCTTCTACTGCCTACCTTAAAACCTGTGAAGAATCTTCCTAATTCAAGCCCTGTACCCTCACTCTGTCTTCTTATTTGCCTTGGATATAAACAGTATAAATAGTACCTCCTTTCACTCTCATCAAAAGCCGGCATTACCAGGGCAAAAGGGAGAAAAACCAGTTGTCTCTGTTTTAGGGTAAAAGCTCACCTTCTCTGTCATTCTTGGCTAACAATACTCACATAGGTTTTGTAAACCTAGGTTATGCTGGCTTTGTGATGTTTCAATAATAACGAATAAATCTCTCTAAACCAGTGGTTTTCAACTGGGGTAATTTTGCACCCCAGGAGACATTTGGCAAGGTCTATAGACCTTTTTTGGTTTTCCCATTTGAGGGAAAGGTCTGTTTAGTCTGTAGAGACCAGGAATACAGCTAAATATCCTACAATGCATAGGACAACACCAAGTTATAAAACATTATCTGGTCTAAACATATTAATAGTGTTATGGTAGGTAAGTTCTGCTCTAAGCTTTAGTTTCTTTCCAGAAAACTGGGATGAAATAGCACCTGCTTCACAGGTTGTATGTGAGGAGGCACTGAACCAGCACTTATAAAGGATTTAGCTGAGTGCCTGGCCCATGGTGGGTTCCAGACAATCTCTGTCCCCTTCTCTTTGTTTTATCTGACTTCTCTACACTCATCTTCTTGCAATCTTTATTATTGCTTTTTTTAAATTTTAGATTCAGAGGGTACATGTGCAGGTTTGTTACCTGGGTATATTGGATGATGCTGACGTGTGGGCTTCTAATGATTCTGTCACTCAGGTGGTGAACACTGTATCCAATTGGCAGTTCTTCAGTCCTTCTCACTCCCCGCTTCCCTCTCTTTGGAATCTCCAGTGCTTATTGTTCCCATCTTTGTGTCTGTGTGTACCCAGGGTTTAGCTCCCACTTAAAAGCAAGAACGTGTGGCATTTGGTTTTGTGTCTGCATTACTTTGTTTAGTATAAATGGCCTCCAGCTGCACCCGTGTTGCTGCAAAGTACATGATTTCATTCTTTTTATGGCTGCATAGTCTTTCTTCCACAGTGACTGGTACCACATTTTCTTTATCCAGTCACCACTTAGGAGCACCTAGGTTGATTTCATGTCTTTGCTACTGTCATAGTGCTGAGATGAACATGTGAGTGCATGTGTCTTTCAGAACAATTTATTTTCCTTTGGTTAAGTACCCAGTAATGGAGATGTGGGGTTAAATGGTAGTTCTATTTTTAGTTCTTTGAAAAATCTCTATTCTAATTAACATAGGCTTAAACTAATTTACATTCCCACCATCAGTATTGGTGTTGCTTTACATGTATTTTCTAACTATTTTGATGCTTTTCATATCAATTTAATTGGTACTTTTTTCATAAATGTCTGCTATTATCCATATAACTTTTATGTAGGATAATTCCATTCCTGTCATAAAGTATAAATGACACTGTCATCTGCCTGTTGTATCAAAGTTTCACAGAGTTGGATTAGTGGTTGACATAGGAAGTTTCTGCTGTATATTATGTGGCACTTTGCAGATAATATTTAGTTACTTTTTCTCCTCTAAGTAGATATTATGATTCAATTTTATTAACAAAGACACTGAGTTTAAGACATTATAATTATTATCTTACTGAGTTTATTAAATCTTGGTTTCACAGATTCTGTAGTCGTACCTTTTGTTCATCTACCAAGCTACTGTTCCAAAGATAACTGAATTTAATATACTGTTCATCTTCAAGTGTATTAATATCTATAAATTACAGTTAACAGAAAGATTTAATAAAATGATGGCCAATATATGCATTTCATCATACCTAACTTTACTACTTTCTGCACTCTTTTTATATAAGACCATTTTGCAAATTTCCATTCTTCTTTGACAGTATTGTTTTGGTCTCAAAAACTTCTCTTTATTATTAGTCCAGAAGTCTGAATTACAAATATCTTGTATAGAGAATTATATATTCTGACACTGTATTTTTCTTACAGATTGTGTTAGGGTCAAGTCTGATTATTTAATATTTAATACCTAATATTTTGTTCACATTATTTTTGGTAAAATAAGTGTAAACATTTTTAAATGAGACTATCAAAACAAGCTACCTATGGGAGAACGTATAAGAAGCACAATTTCAATTGAACTGAAGTCCTTTCTATATTACTATTAAACTCCACGAAGATAATAATTTAAGAAAGTTAAAGTATGCATGGTTAAAAATTAACAACATAGTTTACCCATATGTCTCTTTGTCTGTTTAATATATTAAACTCTCTTACCACATAATTTTAATTAAAATATATTTTTCTATAGTAACATACAGTTTTCATACATTACTGTAAAAATACAAAGTTTTATAGTTTTTTTTCTTCTGAGTATGTGTTTTTCCTAATTATCAATTTTAAGAATCACCAAAAATGATTTATTTCAGAATCCCACAGTTTGTATCCTGTACGCTTGAAGGTTTAACAAGAAAACATCTTCAGATAATTGCTTGATATGGTTTTGCTCACAGCATGGTCTGACACATTTGACAGTAGTTCTTTTTTTACATGCCTAGTAATAAGTAATATATCTCTACTTATGGACAATTTCTAATATTGTCTTTGATGATATAAATAAGAAATGTTAAATAATACCACATTACCATTTTAAAAATTAAGAAATGAAGAGGGAAAATTCTAAAAACAGATATTTTGTTTAAATTATGAATGTTGGTTTACAGATGAATAAGAAAGACGGAGAATACAGGAGATCAGTAAATGATAGAACATCTATTCTATGATCTCATTATGTAAATAATGCCTTATTTGTATTCCATACAGCAATTTGGTGTACTTATAGAATAGACCAGTTTCTGTCTGTCAGGAGAAAATGGAGATGTATTTTAACAGACTTCATAAAATGATAATTGCATTGCAAAAACAAACATATACACACACAGAAAAAAAAAACTATTAATACTTGGCACTAGAAAGCGACATCTGTGGTAATCACTGAAACTGTCTTCTCGCACAGTACTTGACAGGGCTATCTGGCAACAATCTGTTTAACAATTTGACCAATGAATATAAATTGGATACAAACAGCCCATGAACTGTGTAAGATCTAACTTGACTCGGAAGTTGGCAGGAAGACACGATGGTACAGAGAGATAGTGCCTTTGAAATAGTTGAGGAGGTCACAGGAAACTCTAAAGTATTTTATATTGTAGTAACTGAACTATGTGCTTTATTTTTAACTGTTCAGAGTCTTTTATAGTCACATAATTATATCACTGTTTTATTCATTTTTAAAACATATCAAAAAACATATCAACAGTCACTATTCTAAAAACTGAATGCCTTCTATAAAACCATTCCAACATTCAAGATGATAAGAATTTACTAATACTCTAGTTAAGGGAGCTCAGGCTAAAACACCATGGTCTATCCAGATAGTTTTCCAAACTTCTAAAGCATTCAGCTCTGAAATGCTGCCCTTATGTCATGTTCAAAGTTCTTCTACTTCTTAAATATTATCTAAGCCTACCAGGAATTAAATGATCTTGGGGAAATTCTCTAAAATCTTTCAGAAAACAATTTACAGCAATGTTCTGCAGCTCCACCCTTTAATGCTGACCCTTTAACTTCATTAGGACATAAACTCAGAGCCTTTTCTAATGATTAAATAGAAAAACTCAATGCTATTGCTCATTGAGTCATTCCCTGGAGGATCGTAGTTTTCTTTAATCCTGTATTGATAAATATGTAGGATCATTTGACAAAATACTTGGACTTAATAAGACTCAGGGACACAAATGAATTATCTGTAAACCCTAACACCTCTCTGTATTTACAAGGCTTACCTCCACTACCAATTTCCTCTTTTTATGGCTTACCTGCTGCAAAGAATACATATTGAAATTTAGTCACATCAAAAAATAATTTTCAATTTCTATTTGCATTTAGCTATGTGACTAAGCATGTTACTTATCCCCTCTGTGCAACCGTTTTCTCAAACTTAGAATAAATAGTTTTGACATAATAATATATATTTTCCCTGTTTTTACTTTAAAATTTTATTCCTGAAGTTGAAAAAAAAAATTAAAATATCCCTGAGTGACATTTAGCAGTAACTTGCCAAAAGAAAAAACCTACTTAAAACAAATTTCCATTAGAAATGGCCAACCATCAATGCATATCCAAATATATTACTGTGAACTTGCATGAAACTGTATCAGTTTTACTTAATAAGAGTTATTGAAGAGGAATGAAGTTTTATTTGCCATGATTTTATGTGAATAGATCAGAATGTTTATATAGTGAATATGAGGGGGAAAATAAGATATAAATAGGAAGACTGTTTTGAATTTTACATTGTTATTTCTCCATTTTTTTCCACAAGTAACTGTTTTTCAATTTTTTGTTTCCAATAGTTTCTGGTTATGTACAGCATGGTACTAGGTGAATTAAAAATAACTTTGGGAGTTTCAGAATTATTTAACTTTGCATTTATATGGCCCATGAAGTCTAAGTAAAATGACTGTATTTTAATACATGTATAAGGCAGATAATTTATAATTCTCCTGGATTTATTTTAGATATACTTTATTATAAGTGACAAAATAGCTTTTACCAATATAAGATTTTATTTTGTGGCAGTTTTATCAGAGCGCTTAAGGCTCCAAATGCATGTCATGGAGAACAGGGGAATGTAGACATAATGTACTTATCAACGAAAAATTAATCTCTGTTCATAGTTCAACAAGACTTCTATATAATGAAAGAAACCAAGAAAATAAATAAAATGTACTATGAAAGGATTCTAAAAAGCTGAAAGATACAAATTAGAACCTGCTATGATCTGAAGATTCTCTGAAATTCATGAGTTGAAACTTAAATTCCATGTGGTGGTATTAAGAGGTGTGGCCTTCCGGGAAGTAATTACTTCATGAGGATTCCACTTTCATGAATGAAACAGTGCTTTATATGAGGACTGGAGGGAACTCCAGTGCTATTTGTTCTTCCACTCTTCTGCCATGTAAGTATTTGTCTCCTTTTGTCCTTTTTATTCCTCCCACTGTGCGAGACACCTAGGCATAGATAGGAAACGATACCAGAGGAATGACTGTTGCTCTAACAAATACTTAAAAATGTGGAAGCAGCTTTGGAACTGGGTGATAGGTTGAGGCTGAAACATTTTTGAAGCAAATTATGGAAAAAACCTAGATTACCATGAACAAACTGTTAAGGATAATTCTGGTGGAGACTCAGATGCAAAGAAATGGTGTAATTTGAAAAGCCTCATAAATCTTAAAGATTCTGTAAGTAGTCATAATCATAAAGCTGTCAGAAATACGGACAGTAAAGATCATTTGATGAAGTCTTAGGCACAAATGTGAAATATATTAATGCAAACTGAAGGAAGTAACATCCTTGCTTATAATCCAAAAAAAATCTAAGACCAACAACCAACTAAATGGACTGCTTCTCTCAGCCAAAGTCATTCCAACGTTAACCTGAAAAACCAGTTCAGGACGCGATAGAAAGTGAGGGTCAGACATGCCTAATTTTACCCACCTCTCTTTGAAATTCAGGGATAGCTGACCAACATTAACATTAAAACAGAGGCCTTAAGACTGATGGAATAGCCAGCCATGATGGCTCATGCCTGTAATCCTTACACTTTGGGAGACTGATGTGCATGGACTCCTTGAGTCTCAGAGTTCAAGACCAGTTTAGGCAAAACGGTGAAACCTTTTCTCTAAAAAAATACAGAAAAAATTGGTGGGACATGGTGGCACAACCTGTAGTTCCAACTACTGGAGAGGCTGAGGTGAGAAGCTCACCTGAGCCCAGGAGGTCAAGGCTGCAGTGAGCCATAATGGTGCCACTGTACTCCAGCTTAGGTGACAGACTGAGACCCTGCCCCAACCCTACTCCCAAATAAGGACTGATAAAACAGGCTCTGTAAGTCTAATAAGAAATATTTATAACCTATTCTTTCTGAAGCCTGCTACCAGGAGGCTTCATCTGCATAATAAGAATTTTGATCTCTACAACCCCTTATCTTAACCCAGACACTCTCTTTGAATCTATCTATGACCTGGAAGCCTCCTGCTTCAAGTTGTCTCACCTTTCTGAACCCAACCAACATACATTTCACATGTATTGATTAATGTCTTATGTCTCCCTAAAATGTCTGAAACCAAGCTGTAGCTTCATTATCTTGGACACATGTTTCCAGGATCCCCTGAGGCTGTGTCACAGGCATGTCCTTAACCTTGGCAAAATAAATTTCTAAATTAATTGAGACTTGTCTCAGATACTTTTTGGTTAAATTGCTAAAAAGTGGCAATACACTTTGCTGAATAGTCTGTTCCCTGATATTTTGTAGGTCTCCGTCACCCGGCCTGGAGTGTAGTGGCATGATCACAGTTTCCTATAGCCTCAAACAAACTCCTCAACTCAAGTAATCCTTCTGCCTCAACCCCCTGAATAATTGGAACTTCAGGTGTGTACCGCCACACTCAGCTAATGTTTCGTAATTTTTTTTTTTTTTTTAGAGACAGGGTTTTGCAATGTTGCCAAGACTTGTCTTTAACTTCTAGGCTCAAGTGATCTACCTGCCTTGGCTCCCCAAATGGCTGGGATTACAAGTGTGAGCCACCACACCCAGCTGGCAGAAAGAATTTCTAAGCACTGTGTTCTGGGCACTGCATGGTTCTCAACTGCCTATAGTAAAATGTAAAAATATATAAATGAATTAAAGAAAAATTTTAAAAGGGAAGTAATACTTAAAAAATTAGAAAAAACTCTAAGCCTGGTCATCTAAAGAATAAGTCCTGTTTAGGAGAGAAACCAGGGGTGTGGACAAGCAAATTTATGACAGGGAGATTAGAATGAATAGAAGGAAGCCAGAAGCTGTTCATTAAGATGACGAAATAATAATCCTAAAGGCATTTTGGAAATCTTTGAGGCTGCCACTCTCATCCCCAGCCCAGATTGGTAGGGCTTTGGGAGCAGAAAAATTTTAAGTAAGGGCCTAGTATGCTCCTTGGATTAGGGCTCACTGCCCAGGGACACATGAAATCTTTATCCCCCTCTTTCCACTGCAATGCTTTTTGCCACACCAGCTGTGGCTTAAGCAACCCCAGGTGCAATGCAGGCTATTTCTTCGGAAGACACAAGCAGTCAGTACACCTTGTTGGCATGATGTGGCCCTTACTATGATGAAATGTAGAGTGTACAAGTTGTGGGGAAATGGCTACTTCCACCTAGATTTCAGAGCATGCTCTGGAGAGCTTCACTATTGAGCCAAATAACTGCCACAGGGTTTGGACTGTTAGAGAGAGTTTCTACTAGGGAAATCCCCAGTGAAGCCATGGGCTCAGAGCAACTGTGAGACACCATTAGGACAATGTGTAGTGGAACCATGGAAATGGAGCTACTTCTGAGATCTCAGCATCACCAGCATGCAGTGTTGCATACAGGCATGCAACTACAATGTATATGTCTTAGTCTATTTTGCATTGCTATGAAGGAATACCAGAGGCTGGTTAATTATTTTTTAAAAGAGGGGAGTTAGTTGGTTCATGATTCTGCAGGCTATACAAGAAGCGTGTATCTGATAAGGACCCCAACCATGGCAGAAAGCAAAGAAGAAACAGGCATTTTACATACATGGAATGGTATGGGGAGGGTGACACACTCTTTTAAACAGCCAGTTCTTGCTTGAACCAAAATATCAAAAACTTACTCCTCACCTCTATGACAACACCAAGATGTTCCTGTGAAATCTGTCCTCTAAACGCCTCCCACTAGGCTCCACTTCCAAAAATAGGGAACAAATTTCAACAAGCAATGTGAAAGGGACAAATATCCAAGCTATGACAGCATGAGAGGTGAACCATGGGCTACATCCAGTGAGGCCATGGGGGCCCAACCCCTATACAAGTGTGTCAGAAAGGCAGGACATAGAGTTCAAAATGATTCTTATTAAGCCTTAAGATTTAATTTTGGTTGATTAACTTGGGACTTTTTACCCACCCTTTTTTTGCCTATTTATTTTGGAATGGGAATATTGAGGGACTGTGTTAGAGGGACTTCCGGGATAGGCTGGAGGCATTGTTTCAAGTGCAGGAATTTTCTGATTTTCCTGCCTCTGGCTGGGCTAGGGCTCTTTGTTTCCATTTTCACACCTCTGGCTGGCTAAGGCCCTTTGTTTCTACTTTCCTGCCTCTGGCAGGCCAGGTAGGGCCTTTGTTTCTATTTTCCCCACCTCTAGCTCTTGGAGGTGGGGGCTCTGTGACTCAGGGTTATAAAACAGTAGCCAATCTGATAAAGGATTCAAAGATCAATCAATCCACAGGAAGTTTGAAAGAACTCCTCTCATTGGATGAGAATAAAAATGGGGAGGGAATAACTCAGGGTTAAAAGCTCTAGCCACCCCAGCCTGGGCTGGAATCTTCTCTGGATTTCCTTCCGTGAGAATGTGGAAGTTGTCCTTTTACTCTGCCACATAAACTGCACTGTTGCCCACTCTTTGGGTCCACGAGTTCTATTTAAGCTGTAAAATAGCACGTCACCGAAGCTTCTCTCCCAATTCTTTGGGGTTAGGAAGGCCAAGAGCCTAAGTTCCAGTTGCAGCTACTCTGCTTCTGTGGTGGTCTGATGGTTAGTACTCCTGGTTTTTACCCAGGTGGCTCAGGTTCAACTCCCAGTATGGGAACCAGGGAATCTGGCTACATCTATTCCATTTACAATATTGAGCCTATTTCTCTCTCCCTATGGTATTTTGGGAGCACATACCTTGTTTGATTTCACATGTTCACAGATGGAGAGCAATTTGCCTCAGGATGATTCATATCTTGAGCCTTACCCATATCTGATTTACACAAGACCCTAGACTTTAGGTTTTTGAGTTGATGCTGGAAAAGATAAGACTTTTGGAGATTTGGGATGTAATTTATGTATTTTTCTTATTAGAAACACATGAATTTTCAGGGACAGAAGCAGAATGCTATGGTATGAATATCCTTCAAAATTCATGAGTTAAAATTTAATCTCCAGTGTGGTGGCATTAAGTTGTGGGGCAGGTAGGAAAATGACTAAGTCATGAGGTCTATACCATCAGGAATGGATTAGTGAATAATAAAAGGGACAGAGAGAATTAATATATGCCCTTTTTGCTCTTCTATTCTTCTCCCACATGACAAGTCAGTATTCATCCCTTTTGCCCTTTCTGTCCTTTACACCATATGAGGACACCTAGAAATATGCCATGTATGAGGAACAGGTCTTCACCAGATGCCAAACCTGCCAATGCCTTGATCTTGGACTTCCCAGCCTTTAGAACTATGATAAATAAATTTTCCAGTCTCAGGTATTTTCTTGTAGTAGCACAAACAAAGACAGCAGCCTAATCCATACAATTCAGTAATTATCTATTGACTAGTTCCTGTGTAAAGAGGTTGTGTTTTTGTAAGAAATGTTCTTTGGACATTATATTGAAAGGTCATTCAATAAGAATCAGTATGCTAATAGATGTCACATAATTGACAAAAATAATAAAGAACACTCTAATGAAGATCTAATAACCAGTAATAATAATCTCTATTGTGTGCATGCATCAAATTCTTACTATACTAGATTTCCAGTATTCATTAAGGATGATTACAATAATGACAACTTGAAAATTACATTTAAATACCACAACACAGAAATCAAGAGTAAAAGAAACTGGAAAATATGCACAAATTTCTACTTGGGACATAAGCTATGAGAAGATAAATACAATGATATTACAGTCCTCAAAGTGATAGCAATTGCATTCATAACAAGAGTTATTTTAGAGGCATATAATGGTAGATGTCTTATTTGTGGTGGGTCACCTGAGGGCCACACAGGACAGGGGAACCCCCTCTCTCCAGCCAAGGGAGATGGTGAGTGAGCATGCTACCCAGTGGGGGAAACTGCTTTTTCCATGGAACTATGCAACCTGCAGATCAGAAGATCCTGCTCGCAAACCCATGTCACGGGGGGCTTAGAGTCCCAACCCTGGAACTCGTAGATTCTTACAAGCAAGTTAAGATGGCATGCATAAAAGTAAAACAAAGCAAATGAGAATAATAGTCATATATTGTACAATGCATAAATGGAAAATCAGTAGATACTTTAGATTACTATAGTATATTGTGGCAAATCCATAAAGCTTGTTCTAAATAAATGATTATCTTTAGGAAATGTCCATTATAAATATTTTTTAAATTTAGTTTTAGGTGATCAATATCATTCATACCCTCATTAAGTCAAGTTTGTGAACGTTTTCACAAACTTGACTTAATGACCCCATCGGAAATATTGAAAATGTATTAATCTGGAAATAAATATTAGTTTTTATTATTTCCATTTAATTCTTTTATTTATTTCAGTCAAACTTTACTAATCTTTTGGATTGATTTTAAATTAGCAAAATTTTTCAGGGTCCTGGATTTTCTAGTTATGCCCTGGATGAGTGGCATAGCTTGTGTAACTTAAAAATAAATTTTAAAATAAATTGAAATGTCCAGTAACACCATGTAGAACTTTCTGTTTATTTGTTGCTTTGGGACAGGCCAGAGAAGGTAGCAGGAAAGTGTTAGGAATGCTTACATATCCCAGTAATAATAATGTCTATTATGTGCATGCATCAAGTTCTTTTACTACATGAGATTTCCAATATTTGTTCTTTCAATCAAGAATTGAAACTTCCCATGACATGACAGAGTCATAGCTTTATTCTACCAGAAATACAAAGAAGACTTGGTACCATTCCTTCTGAAACTATTTCAAACTGTTGAAAAGGAGGGACTCATCCCAATTCTTTTTATGAAATGAACAACATCCTGTTACCAAGTTGGACTAAAGACTTAAAGTAAAACCCCAAACCATAAAATCCCTACAAGAAAACCTAGGAAATACCATTCAGGACATAGGCTTGGACAAAGGCTTCATGATAAAAATGCCAAAAGCAATTTCAGCAAAAGCCAAAATTGACAAATGGGATCTAAGTAAACTAAAGAACTTCTGCACAGCAAACTATAATTAGTGTGAATGGGCCACCTACAGAATAGGAGAAAATGTTTGCAGTCCCCCATCTGACAAAGATCTAATATCCAGAATTTACAAGGAACTTAAACATATTTACAAGAAAGAAAACAACCCCATCAAAAAGTGGGCAAAATATATGAACAGCCACTTCTCAAAAGAAGATATTTACATAGTCAACAAACATAGGAAAAAAAAGCGTAACATCAGGGATCATCATAGAAATGCAAATCAAAACCACAATGAGATAGCATCTCACACCAGGCAGAATGGTGATTGTTAAAAAGTCAGGAAGCAATAGATGCTGTCAAGGCTGTTGAGAAATAAGAATGCTTTTACACCGTTGGTGAGAATGTAAATTAGTACAACCATTGTGGAAGACAATATGGCAATTCCTCAAGATCTGGAACCAGAAATACCATTTGACCTAGCAGTCTCATTACTGCTTATGTACCCAAAAGAATAGAAATCATTCTGCTATCAAGACACATGCACACATATGTTTATTGCAGCACTATTTACAATAGCAAAGACATGGAGCCAATCAAAATGTCCACCAATGACAGACTGGATAAAGAAAATGTGGCACATACACACCATAGAATACTATGCAGCCATAAAAAGGAATGAGATCATATCCTTTGCAGGAACACAGATGAAGCTGGAAGCCATCATCCTCAGCAAACTAATACAGGAACAGAAAACCAAACACCACATGTTCTCACTCATAAGTGGGAGTTGAACATTGAGAACACCTGGACACAGAGATGGGAGCAACACACACCAGGACCTGTTGAGGAGTGTGAGGTAAGGGGAGGGAAATTAGAGGAGGGGTCAGCATGTATACCTATGTAACAAACCTGCATGCTTTACACATGTATCCCATGTTTTTTTAAGAAATAAATAAAAATTTTAATCTTTAAAATAATTATATATAATTTCCCATTAATTTGTATACAATATTAAAAAACACAAACACACATACTCTGCAGATGTCATCTGCCTTGTTCAAAGCATATTTACTAAATATTAACATTTCTCGTATTTTATAAGCTTTCCTTGGCAAAATATAATAATTTTACTTCTCACTAAATGTCTAAGTACAAAATTCAGTAAAAGGGTTTTTAATGTATTTTAAATCTAGTATAGATAATATTTATACTATTTTCACTGAATTAATGAAAGTATTCAATATGTATGAAAAAGTTTTTTCTCAAAAGTGTAATATACCTTTAAGAAACAGGAAAAAAATGTGTTAGAGGAATTTATTACTATATTTTAATATGAATATATTAAAATATTGTATTTCTCAATATAATTAAAGAAAAAAATCAAATATTTAAATTTAGCATATCTATAGAAATGACTATAAAAATATAAATATAATGGATATTGATGTCTCATATAATAATATATATCATATATTATAAACTGTTATTTCCCTTAATTTTTGAAAGTTCTAAAACTCCCTGTACTGTATAGGGTATGATGAATAATATTAATAAAATGTTATACTGAATTAGTGTTCTGAATGAGAAAAAGCACAAATCAAGAAATGTAATTTTAAAACAGTGACTATATGACCACAGAAATTATACTTTCAAGACTAGTGAGTGCTTCCAAAAGCAATGTATCTAACACTTTTGTTAAAGTTTAGGAGCAAGTCTGTAACAATCTGTGATATGATGCCATGTCAAGTACTTTTGTTTAAAATATATATGCAATCCTTGACAGAAAATATTCCTCGAGTATATAATAATACCCAAATTAATTTTTGAAGAAAGTTAGAAGTACAACTAGAAAGCTTTTTGCTTTTTCAGTTCTATAGCTATTTCACAAAACCTAAGAAAGAAAAATACAAATACAATTCCTGTTTTCAAAATAACTGTCAGCAAAAGCAAAATATATGTGAATAATAGTATTCCATCATTTGAATAATATACTTACCATTTACATTTGCTTGCATATACAGACTTATGAGTATATGGATTATGGTATAGCTTTAGGTTGTAACCTACAAAAATATAGTACTACATGTAATACAGTTTCTGCCAAATAATTGCTTAGGTAAACTCATATTAGCAAATATTACCTCCTTATTATAAGGTTAAATATTTTCTTAATTTTCAGTAGTTATTTTAGTTTTACAATGTAGTAAAAATAGTATCTTTGATTTCTTATGTCCTACAATTACATGTGTAGATCCATTTATTCATTACAATATTCTCACATATTAAATATTGTTATATGTGTTTAAAATAGCATGAAAATGAGGTACATATAGAGAGTATATCTTAAAGTCATAGAATTGATGTTATCCTTTCAGCAGTTTGAAACCTCACATACTAGAAACTGCTTTGTAAAACTGACCCTATTAATTTACTACCCTTCAGTATCTGTTTCAGTTTCATACTCTGAGGATTGTTCTGATGTGGGAGACAGATGTTTGTTTGATAATTCTTGGTTATGTATTACATCCTACTGCTGAGATGGCATAATTGCCTGAAGTAACATTTAAAGAGTTTAGTTCTGGAGTATGGTTGGTAGTGGGACTGTAAACAGGCATAGACTCTTCCTCACAGGATTTAATTGTCTGCTGGGAAAGGTAGACATTCAAAATATAATTTTGATATAATATGGTAAAATAAGTGAAGAAGGTAACTTGAATAAAATTTGGTTTTGAAAAGGAAAATTACAAATTGTTTTATTCTCCCTAAATTTTGCTAACCTACTGAGGTTCGGTGTTTCCTGTTAATTTACTATAACTTATACTAACCCGATAAGATAAATGCAGTATTTTAAAAGATCTAATTCAGATATCGGCAAACATGTTCTGCAAAAGGCCACATGGTAATCAGTTTACTTTTTGCAGGCCACATGTATTTTCTGTCACATGTTCTTTTTGTAATTATTGTGAATAAGCTTTTTTAAAGATAGTTTTATATATACAGAAAAATTAGGCACATACTATAGAGTTTACTTATACCAACTACACAGTGTTCCCTATTATTAATGTATTATATTAACAAGATATATTTGTTACAAGTAATGTGAGGCAGGAGAATAGGGTCTGGAGGCAGGGAAACTAAGACCAATTCATGCTGACTTCCTAGAAATGAATCAAAAGGAAAACCCCACTTCTCCACACCCAAGTAACAAAAGGATCAGACGCTACTCCCTTTGCAGCCACCATCCTTCTGCCTTACAGATAAAAAATGGAAAGTACCTCTGATTGGCCAGTTCCCATAACCAATCAGACTGGTTGCTAGCCACATCTTTATTTGCATAAGGTGTAAGTTTGTAACTTCACTTCAGCCTCTGAAGTAACCCATCAAACTGGTCATGGACCAATCCTTCATTTACATAGGTTGTAACCAAGTAACCAATGGGAAATCTTTAGAGGCTGTTTAAACTCTTGAAAATTCTATAACCAGTGCTCTTGAGCTGCTTGCTTGAGCCCACTCCCACTCTGTTGGAGTATACATTCATTTTAATAAACCTGTACTTTCATTGCTTCATTCTTTTGTTTCTTTGTTTGTACATTTTGTCCAATTGTTCATTCAAAATGCCAAGAACCTGGATGACTCATACTCAAGACCCTCCATCAGTAACATAATGAACCCATATTGATAAATTATTAACTGAAGTCTATAATTTATTTGTGTTTCCTTAGTCTTTCTCTAATGTTCTTTTTATATTATACCATCCCATTAAAATATATCATATTTACATGTCACATCTTATTAGGTTCTTCTTGGCTGTGATGATTTCTCAGACTTTTTTTGTTTTTCTCACTTTGAAAGCATTGAGATATTCTGAAATATGCCCCTATAGTGGAATTTGTCTAATTTTTTTTTTTAGGATTAGAGTGGAGATTTGGGTCTTGGAGTAAATGATCAAAGAGGTAAAGTGCCATTTTTAATATATCATATTCAGGATACACATTATCAGCATGATTTATAATTGTTGATGTTGACCTTGATAACCTGGCTGAAGTAGTATTTGCTAGGTTTCTCCATTACAAAGTTAATCTTTCCCTCTTCAACTTCTTTCTGTATTATTCAGTTTAGAGGTAGTCACTATACCTAGCTCACAGTTAAGGAGTGAGGCCTTATGCTCCCTCTTTTCCATATATTTTAAATAAAATATACAAATATAAACCATTCTTAGTTTATGGACATTGCATAAACAAGCCCTTGGTTTATAGGTTGGATTTAAACTGCAGGCCATATTTTGCTGACCCTTGATCACTGGTTGTTTTTTTCTATTTGTGATAAATGACATATATAACATGTAAAGGTGATATACAGTAAAATTTATTTCTGAGTCTTTTTCCTCAACTGCATTAAGATTTAGAATATACTTGAACTATAATTTTAAGGGCATTTTTACATTTATAATTTAATGCATGATAAATATGCTGCAGATACATGGTATAAAGTAAAAATTATATATTTATTTATTTTTTAGATTGTTAGGCAAATGCCTTAGCAATATCTACTGAACGAATGCATAATTTTTCTGGTAGGAAGAAGGTAAGGAATTTATTCTTTGTCCACAAAATAATTCTTATCTCGTTCTTGGTTCTGCCCACATTATTTGCACTTTGAAATGATTAATTTTGTATAAATAAAATGAATTATTTATACAATTTTGTATAAATAAAATATAATGTGTTGTTTATGAATACAATGCAAAACAATCTGAAAATAAGCATTATTATATTAGTAAGAGGAAATAAGATTCTAATTTATGCCTTATAAATTGTTGATGACAGCAAAGAAATATTTTTGATAAAATTTAAACAAATTGCCCCAATTAGAAAATAAATATAAGATATGCTCTAAAACTAAAAAATTATAAGCATTAAATATTATTAACTTTTAAAAATGTATAAAATTCATGTATTTTGCCTATCAGTTTTTAATGTCTTTCTTATCTGTGTATCTATCTATCTATCTCAGTACTTGCAAATAAAATGTTGGATAAAGCAAGATTTTGCAAGTCTTCAGTAAATCACCTCAGTAGAAGTAAAAGACTTTACAAAAAATAAGGTGCACTTCTTTGATAAAATTCAAAGTAGTGTGGCAATTTAAAAACTTTTATAATAAGACAGAAAGGTAAGAATATTGAGTAAGACATAAGATTTGAGACATAAATACATAAAATGACTCATGGTGAGAAAAACTAACATATTTTTCAGTTTATATTTATCTTATGTTTTTTAATCCTTTATTAGTTTCTGTAAGTGTAAATATCTCTGATGGTATTTGATATGGTTTGGCCGTGTCCCCACCTGAATCTCATCTTGAATTTCCATGTGTTGTGGGAGATACCCATTGGGAGGTAATTGAATCATGGGGGAAAGTCTTTCCCATACTGTTCAGAATAGTGAATAAGTCTCATGAGATCTGATGATTTTAAAAAGAGGAGTTCCCCTGCACTTGGTCTCTCTCTTTTTGGCTGCTGCCATCCATGTAAGATGTGCCTTGCTCCTCCTTGCCTTCTACCATGATTGTGAGGCCTCCCCAGCTACATGGAACTGTAAGTCCATTAACCCTCTGTCTTTTGTAGATAACCCAGATTTAGGTATGTCTTTATCAGTAGCATGAATACAGACTAATACAATGTTATTTATAGTTTTTCTTATTTAGAAATTTAGAGTCCAGATTGTGTAACATTATCAATGGTGGAATTAAACCAAAAATTTTCAGTCTACAATTTACTTATATTGTGAAACACCAAATATTAACCTAGAAGAACTCATGGGCCAAAAAATCTTATAGTGATTGAAATAATCTTTAAACATACCAGCTCAACCTCCCTGATCATTCCCTACCTGCCACGTATAACTCTATAGTGAAAGCAAAGGTGTTCATTCATTTATGCAACTAATTAATAATCATATGTTTAAAAATATGCTATTCTTAATTTAATCTCCTTACAAGAGCAAGAAGAATCAAAATTAGTAAAGATTAAAAGAGTTTCAGACTATTCCTCTGACTCCCCCACAAAAAAATGGACTACAAAATTTGATTATATGAGAAGCCAGAAGCTTAGTACAAGCTCTTTGTACAGTTGTATATAATAGCTCATATTTCTATAGAGGTCAAATAAGTGTCTCTTCCTGGAACCTCTAAGCATAGTCAACATAAGCATGAATATTTGTTTATGAATTCCATGAGTTTGTGAAAAGCTGGTGTTATTCTGGAACTCATTTGCTCGCTGACCCATTTTGCTATAATTTTTCTATTCTTGAGCTACTGTCAGACTATTGTAAGTAGTTTATGTGGGAATATATTTAATTGATGGCAATATAATATTTCCTTCTCACTGTCCCCTACAGAAATGTTTCTATGTGCACTGATTTATTCTTCAAAGTAAATTAAAAAAAAAAAACGACTTAGTCACATTTTCAATTTTTTTTAATTTGTTGGAAATAATAAATTTATAATTTTAATAGAATCCTTAAATACGTAATTACACTACTGTCATACTAACAAAGAATGTTGAAAGTGACAGCATGAATACCATCATCTTGGACAAACACCACCATTTTAAGTTCTGGCTCCCTTTCTAGCCTTATGCATTTCAGGGAAACCACTTCTCTTCTAACAACAGGCAACCTAAAAGAGCAGACAGTAAAACACAGACAAGACAGTTAAGGCAAGGAAGGAGGAGTAAAGTCTCTTGGGTAACCACCAAACTTCATCCTCATACAATAGGTCCCAGTAAAACAGTGGATCCAAATAAGCACATTCTTTTCCCTTTCAGTGCACTAAGATGGGGAAGCTAAAAGCAGACTCAGGGGATATGCCTGCAGCTGCAGGAAGATGTATGGGAGCAGACACACAACTCTCCCTCCCACATAAGCAAGATGAGGAGACACAGAAACATTCTGAGGCTGTGATAAGCTCTCCCACTCTGAACCCTTAATTCTTAACCACTCCTGAACCTGCTTGGCCAGAAGGCCCTCTCAGTCTTATTCTTTAAAATAAACCTGTCTCTGTTAAGCTGCTCTTCATGTTTCTTTCTTCATTCTTCAGCTCTTACAGAAGGAAAAGTAGCAGGTGTGAACTTATTTAAATTTTCATCTAGAAAATAATAAACTGGTATCTGAAGAGTGCATTAACACATAAATATTGATTTTTTGTACTTTTACTTTGTAACTTGTCACTTAAGTGAATCTCATTTTTAGATATAATAGCTTTCCAATTGATTTATTTAAAGTTTAAAGGTAGACTATTATGTCAACTGCTGATAATGGAAATTTTAATCTCTTACAAAATGAATTTGCTAAATTTCCAGGAGATAATAAATCATATTAGTAACTGTGGGACTCAACTTTTTAGTCTTTCCTCTACCTAAGCTAAGCCAGGTCCTCTCTCTGCTGGTGAGCTGTATCTTACTTCACCACATTTAATGGAAAGAATATGTATTGACTCTTTATTATTTTAAAATCTTTTAGCTTAAATGTAGCATCTTTCTAAAAAACCTTTGAATAGAATTTAGATTTAGGATTCTATAAATGGAAATAATACCTATGTGTTCATTATGTGAAGAAAAACTATTACTTTTCTCTCTTTTATATTTCTATAAGTTAAACATGTTATTCAAAATGTATCAAATATATGTAAAACAAACTTCTTTTCCTATTAAATACATGGCACAAATATTGTAGCAGCTTAATGGACATTAGGTGTTCATGATTACTTTGTACCCTGTCCTCTATCCATACAAAACTCATCTTTGGCCAGGTGCAGTGGCTTACATCTGTAATCCTAGGACTTTGGGAGGCCAAGGCAGACAGGTCACTTGAGATCAAGAGTTGGAGACCAGCTTGGTCCATATGGTGAAACCCTGTCTCTATTAAAAATACAAAACATCGTCAGGCATGGTGACATGCCCCTGTAGTCACAGCTACTTGGGAGGCTGAGGCAGAAGAATTGCTTGAACCTGGAAGGCAGAGGTTGCAGTGAACTGAGACCATGCCACCACATTCTAGCCTGGGAGACAAAGCAAGACTCCATCTCAAAAAAATAATAATAAAGATAAAAATAAATAAAATAAACAGTATAAAAACCTCATCCTTAAATATCTTCAAGAGCTATATTTTGTAATTTTGTTTTATAAACATAGTTTTTATCTGGCTTGGGGGCATTATTTAAAATTCATAATTCAGGGTATTTAATATTCTTAAGAAAACACATGGATCTATAAACAAATTGTCATGTGCAGAACATCTGTGTTATTATGAATAAAGTGAGTTTGAGTATTATTTATCATTTGAAAATCTAGTCTTATAGTTTTGAACTGAGTTTTATAGTATTACATGGTTTTTAATAAATTCTATACATACTATATCATAACTATTTTCAACCACATTCAACTGAAAAACATTCCTTTTGTTATCAATTTCTCCAATAATTATTTTTCAACATTTTCTTAATTTTAGATACCTAGAAATGTACATACATATTGTGTCTGAATTTTTCAATGAATGGCAAAATGCAATAAATGTAATTCTCTAATTGGTCTTCTAATTCAAATCATTATGCAACATTAAAAGTCATAATTAGATGTTTCCACTTTTGATATTAAACCAAACAGAATTACTTAAACTAATGTGAGGTAAGAGTGACTTAGACTGAATCTATGATCTGGTCTATTTTGGTTTGCTGTATCAGCAGTGAAACTGCAAGCCAATAAATATGTCAATTAAAAGTTGTGAGCAGGTTAATTTAAATTGATTTCCAAATGCTTCCCTTTCTGAGAAAAAAATATATGGGCATTTTAGTAAAGCACTTGAATCATAACGAAAGGAATGATGCGCTGATTTCTCATACATCTTCAGGTGGAATATTTATGAAGTATTTTATAAAAATAAAATCTTAATTGACTACAAACTATCTAATGTAAAACACTATTCATCTTGTTTAAAAGTTTATATCATAGCCATATACATCATTTAAAATTTTCTCATGAGTTTATTAAAAATATTAATGGAATATATATATTAAATATGTTTTGCCTTTATGCATAAATATTGTGGAGAGTATGCTATGACTCTCAGAAATGATCTTGACTGATGGAGGATGAGAGCCAGAATTACTCAGTGGACTCTCCTGGAACACTTTCTCTACAGCTTTTGAGGAGTTCCTCCCTAAGCTTGGGTCCTGGTAACTGAGAGCTGTAACCATAATTGTAGCAGCTCACTCATGGAGAGCTCCCTGGACCCTACCTGCCTGTATTACCCTTCCCAGTCCTCCACTTCTGATACACATAATTGCTTCCCCAAATAAGTTTTCTGAACCCAAGCCTTGTTTTAGAAGAAACCCTAGATAGGACACAAAGGGAAAAAATCAGAACAAAATAAACCAAAAATCCCTAATGAACTTCATTATAGTTAAGAGCGTTATATAATAAGTTACTATTTAAAAAAATATATGTCTGGTCTTTCCCATTTATAGCGACTACTGTCATATTATTCAGGATTAGGGTATGCTTAGGACCAGAAGTAACTAGCAAGGCAGCAAATACATTTTATTTGTTTATTTAGATATATATATATATATGAAGAAAGACTATAAAGCTGTTTGTATTTATGAAAAAATAAGACCGAAAAGGAGGAAAAGGGAAATAAAAGAAAAAAGAAAAGATGAAAAGAAGGAAGAAAAGAAAGTTGGAAGAAAGAGGAAAAAGGTGACAATGAGGTAGATAGACAGGGAAGCAAAAAGTAGAATTTAATTTTACATTATTAGGACTTGCTGAGACATTATGGTGAATATCAATACAATGTTTAAAAATAACCCAACTAAAAAAATTGTGCCATCATAAATAACTATAATATATATAGGTTTATTCTTTTCAAAGCACTTTAATATGTTATAATAATCACACAGATTTGTGGTGCTCAACTTTTTTGAGGAAGTAATATGAATCACATTGTCTGTTTCTGGTCTAGGGATATTCAGCATAAACCTGTATATATAGCTGAACATTTGGATGCTACCCTTTTACCTAGCGGAACTGTAATATTTATGTAAATTACATTATGCTTACTTTATAGAATATCATATACTCTGATAGACATAAATATTTTATTAACATGACAATATAAAAAACCATTATTTACAAAACAAAATTATAAACAAGACAGCAGGGCATGTTTAGAAATATTTATTTTTGTTAGAGTTATGGGATTTTTCAAGTGCTTTTCAATATTTTTCTAATTATTAGAGTGATGTTTTATGTTAATTTATAATTCACAGTTTTCAATAAAATATACATATTAGCTAAAGTTGATATTTAAGCTAACAGACACCAACCATAATTTTTCATATCTCTACATCATTCTGATAGTAGTTCCCATCCTGAATAAATGCACAATTTCAATTAGTTCACAATCCCCGCTAAATTTTAGATGATTTTCATATACTAGTATCAGATTCCAGATACTGGCTCTTCTACTCTAATTGTCTATGTTTAACCAAATGCAGGTCTGGCTGTTCACCGCTTGCAGAGTTCAATTAACACGAGCAAGGTCTGGTAGAAAGAGAGTGACTTTATCAACTCAACCAAGTAATCAAGAAATGTCTAGATTCCCATTCAAAGCAACCATTTTCAATTTCTAGAGAGAAGGAAAGGGTTTATAAAAGGGGACTTGGGTCTGTGCCTGTTGGCTTTTTAATCCCAGCACTTCGGGAGGCCAAGGCAGGCAGATTGCTTGAGCCCAGGTGTTTGAGACCAGCCTGGGCAAAACAGGGAGATTTTGTCTCTTAAAAAAACAAACGGGTAGTGGGACTTGGTGTAAATGGCATGATGAGGAGAGGGTGAGGAGGTTTGAGGTCTTCGTGACTCACTTCAGTGTGAGTCTATTGGGTGGTCTGGCTGGCACCTTCTGGGATGGAGTTAGGTTGTAAACTGCTTGAGGTAATCCGGAGGGAGAAAGTTCCAGAGACACCTGGTTTGATTCAAGGTTTGGTCCTGGAGCTTCTAAGCATACACACAGTTACATAAGCTTGAAATTCAGAGTGTCTGGTGAAGAGAAGGTAAATATTATAACTGCATTTCTAAAGAGAGAAGTAGGAATGGGGAAAAGGAAAAAGGTGAAAATAATTCTTTTTTTTTCTTAGAAAAATGGGGTATATGGTTACAGTTGTACATGCTTGAGAGGATTGGTTTCAAAACAATAGGAGCATAGAATAGTAATTGTCTTTCAGTATGTTTCTTCTCAATGAACCAAGTATGTATTAGTCTAGATAAAACTCAGCCCCAAACTCTTTGTGACTTAAGCATTAGTTTCTCCCTCAAAATGCATGTCTAGTTTAGGAAATATGCCTATGGTTGAGAGGGTCCTTTATTCCATAAAGTGACCCAGGGCCCAGATAGATGAAGAATTTAATGCATTATAACAGCTGCATCTCAATATGTGACTTCACAATACACTGTGCTAAGAGCAAATAAAACTGCTTATAGCATACAATCTCTAGCACTGTATTTTATTGGCAGGAAGTGTCATATGGCCATACAGGAATGCAAAAGGTCTGATTAATATACAATGGCAAATGAATTACTGGGTGAGCAGTAATTTTTCTTTATGTTTTTGTGGCCAAACACCTCTTTGTGTCTGTTTGTGTCCTTTATTCTTTCTTTCAACATATAATGCACACTCAATCATCCCTGAGGTAAACAACCTAAAAATTCATTCATTCACTACATCCAGCTGAAATCATAGAATCTCTGGGTGCTGTGAGTGATTTTGATAACAGGTCTGGCTGTGGCTCTTATTAACCTGAAAAACTATGTACGATAGGACAAGTTTTCTTCCCCCTATAAATTCCCGGTACTAGATAGTGAAATAAAAACTGGGTATCTGCACTGAAGTCTCCTGATCAGAAAGGGAAATATGGAAGATTCTCAACATTCCTTTGACTACAACTTTTCTGCAATCCTAGATAGATAGGTATTGTGAGCAGCACCAGTCATAGTGTTGGTGGATATTCATTGATGAGACTCTGATTCTGATATACAGGTCTTGTGCCATGGTGCATTGCGTTCTATTGTCCTGGTCCTGCACTCAGAGAGATTCTTCTTTTCCTCACAGTCATTTCCCTCTTATCCACAAGAGGTTAGTTCTAAGGCTTCCATGGATGCCTAACATCAAAAATATTATCAAACTCTATATATTCTATGAATGAATTTGTTTTTCCTTCTTCACAATTTTACAGGTATAAGATTCATTCTTACCATAGATATTAGTAACTTCAGTTAAACCATTTTTTGTCTTTTTTAATTGTTAAGATCTTTCCATTTTTCACTTCAAGGAAGCACTTTATGACTTCTCTTTGACATATCTGAATTGCCAGCATCACTACTCTTGGACTTTGGGAAATACAAGAGTACTTGATTAATTGAGAAGAAACATACTTAATGAAACTAATGCTGAAGTTACAGAGTTTGGGGATGAGTTTTATCTGACTAATACATACTTGATTCATTGAGAAGAAACATACTGAAAGACAATTACTATTCTATATTCCTATTCTGTTTTGGAACCAATCCTTATTACATAAAAAAGGGTTACCTGTCACAAGTGTTGTTGTTATACCAGAACATTTCATCTGATAACCAGATGGCTGGCTACTGAGACAGTGTGAATATACTAGACAAAGAGATGATTTACATTCTAGGTGAGATGAAGTGGGATGGTGTGAGATTTTATCACAGTGCTCAGAATGGGATACAATTTCAAACTTATAAATTGTTTATTTCTGGAATTTTCCATTTAATATTTTTGAACCACAGTTGACCATGGGTAATTGAAACCACAAAAAACAAAACAGAATGAAGAGAGACTACTGTGTGTATATATATACACACAGTAATATATATATGTTGGCCTTGCTTGAAGGAATGTGCCTATATTGGACTTGTTCAGCTTTCTAAGCTCATGTCCAATTAAAGATTTTTGGGGAAGGGGCAAAAGTCTATAATAACAGCTATTTATTTCTTTAATATTAGGTTGGTGCCAAAGTAATTGCAGTTTTGCCATTTAAATGGCATTATTAATTTTATAATATTATTTCAGGTTTGAATCTGTTTTAGCAACTTAACTATTTCAAAAAAAAGTAAACATTTTTAATTATTTGATGCTAGCCCCTTCTATATGCTAGTAAATATTTATATACACAGTTCTTATAAAGATATAGTTTGTATGTATACATAGAGTGTAAACTGAAAAAGTTCCTGAGAGAGATGTCGATCAATTTGGAGGCTTATTTTGCCAAGTTGTGAATGTACCAGGGATAAAGAATTACGAGCCAAGTAGAATCTGTAGCCCACACTTTTTCCAAAAAGAGTTTTGAGCACTTCAATATTTAAAGGGGGAAGGAAGGCAGGAAAGGAAGGAGGAAAGAAAAAAAAGGTAGGGGGAGGTAGACAAATGAGACAGGCCATTACATTCCTTTGAAGTTTTGATTAGCACTCACTGAATTCACATGTTGCATGTGAAAAGGAGGGGGTAAAGGAACAATCAATTACGTATTCATGTCATGCTCAGTAAACCTGCCCTTTACATAAGATGAATATAGAGTAGAGGAAGATGACAAGTACTCATTCCTGTAGAGTGGGTGGAGGGAGGATTTCTAGTCTTCTCTTGCCCCATGAAGATAAGCTGTTAATTTACATTGTCAGGGTGAGGGAGGCTATCTGGGGAGATGTGTAGCCTTTTATCTTGTAGCTGTTTGTTTGGGAACAAAAGGAAAGGTAGTTTTCTGCAAGGCTCAGCCTCCAAGCTTAACTGTTCCTTTTGGCATAGTGAGTTGGGGGTTCCAATATTTTAGTTTCCTTTTGTATCTATTTTTTCCTACATGTAATTTCTTACCCCTGATCTTTCACTCTGTCTTTCAATTTGAAGTTGATACCTCAAATTCTTTGGCTTCTGGGGAAAAGCGATAGCCTGGAATTCTCTATATAAATTAATTTGGTTTTGTGGTTTAACTGTTCTCTGTGCCAGCAATCTGATCTCTGCCCTGAGGCACTTGAATCTTCTGAGAATTTTTAGCAATAAATGGGAAAGCTACACTCTCATTTTTGTCTTGGCCAAAATGCCGAGTTCTGATAGACTGTTGCCTGTCAGTTATATCTTTTACGGTTTGAGCTTCATAGCATTAAGGTCCAAAGTTCCAGAATGTGTTTACTTCATTTTATTTCTGCTGTTTAGCAATCCCTTTCTTCCCTCAACTTACTTTTCTGGTGATTCTTGGTAAAATTTAGTCAATAAAACCCCAAAACACAAACTTTGTTTTTTGACCTCTTTCCCTACAGCTACAAAATAATTGGACATGCAATCTGCCTCACAAGATATTTCACAGATACGGTGTTGCCAGCCATTCCGCTACTGCTCATGAGTGACATCTACAGGTTTTCCTAATTGCATCCTCCACTCCCTATGGAGAAGTTTGTGTCACACAATGATTTAATTAAGGTGGCATTCCACTGAAATCAATATCTGTATTAGTCAGGCAATACCAGATAATGCTGTAGTGACAAAGAAACCAAAAGTATTATTGGCTTAAAGTAAACACAGATTTTGTTTATTCTTCATAGTCTATCTCAGGTCCTTGGTTGAGCTATACTCTACATTATTACTCGAAGTCCAAAGCTACTAAGGATTCATGTCCTAGAAGGCTCAGCTACAATAGAAACCACACACAAAAAAAAAAAAATCCAGAAAATTAGATGGTGGCTTTTGCATGTTTTGTTGGTTACTACTGGTTAGATGATCATTAAAACAGTCCTAAACACCCCTCAGACCCACAGAACTTTAGAAAGAAAAGCTTTTTCCTACATTTAGTCTCCTGACCTTCCTTTCCTAAGAGCATTTGTTTTAGGTAATTTGAGATTGTAAAGTATTTGTCTGCCCTTTTGAGATGTACATCTTTTTCACAGCCACTTTTACAACCCAAGATGATTTTTTCCCAAGAATCTGGGAATCATCCCTTTGAAATGTAAATATCAAGGAAAAGAGGGGTCCTATCTCCTAATCTATGTGGGAGGTTAGATGCCTAATTTAGACAGACACCTCCCTCTACTCCATGTTGTAAATCTGCCTTCTGTAATGAAAATACAAGAAAGTTTACTATTCCTTTGGGTAAAGTCAAGGAGCAAACACAAATGACCTAAAATCCTCCCACCCACCTCTTTGAAAAGTCTCTTCTGAGCACTTATGCTCACACTGAGTTTGGACTTCTTTCCCCTACTGTAATTAAATTAAATAAAGTCTTCCTGACATCTTTAACTTTGTCTGGTACAAATGTTGCTTTGAATGGAAACAAGTAATTATAAGAATGGAAAAATAATAAGAGAACAAAAGGAATATTTAGTAAACAGTATTGTCTCTTTTATAATGTACTAGAGGCAACAAGTCTGTACTCACCATATATTATACATATATAATACTGTCTAAACCTGAAATTTCAAAATTAATAGCAAATATATATCTCTTGTAGGTTTATGGCTAATTTTCTTAATTCATGGGGGCTAAACCCAGGAAAAAAAGAACAGTGTTTTTTTTTTTTTTTTTTTTAAAATAACCCAAATCTAAAATCTACCCATTTGAAAGACATCAACATTTTAGAAGGGCCTTTGGAATTAAGTAATTGTTTTTCCAAAATGTTGTGTTTCTTTCTCATTTTTAACAGCCATATCACTGCATTAGTTTCTTCTGCATTGTTTTTCCAAAATGTTGTGTTTCTTTCTCATTTTTAACAGCCATATCACTACATTAGTTTCTTCTGCTCATATCTTCAGTACCTTCAGTATCTCTATAAGAAGTATCCTAAAGCTCTGGTTACACGGATTCCGGGCTGTTCCATTTTTAACTGTCTCAAATGCACTGCATTGCAGGAAATCACAAGCATACACACATAGGGCCCAAAGCCAAGTCAAACAGGTTTAAACAAGAAAGATTATTATTTGGCTAATATAAACTGAATTCTAGAAGTACATTAGCTTCAACATATATTTGTGTCAGCAACTCGATGTCAACTTTTTGTTTTGCATTTTCTAGCATTAGTATAATTCTAAGGTTTGCTCAGTTTCACAAAATCACTTCTACATCTTTACTCAACCACCACTATAAAGAGGCAAAATCTATTCCTACAAAAATATAATATGAATATAAGTAGAATCCAATTTAAAAAACTTTTACTTCCAGAGACTTCTACAAATGTCTTCTCTTTTCTCCTCAGAATTAATTGAATCATGGCTCATATTTTTAGCCATAACTCTTGGGAAAATATTTTGCTAAATAAATCAAGCTTTTACCACTGTTTTGTCTGGGAATCTTCCCCTAAAATACTTCAGTCCTTCAATATTTTTCTAAAGAAGGAGAATGGATGTTGGTCTCTCTAACTATTATCATTTAGTCAATTTGCAATAAATAAGAATTCATTAAAATTGTAGCCACACTAACACTTACATGTTTTAGAATTTCCTTTTTTATTCCAAACTCCTATTCAGCCACTTTTCTCTCATATCCAAGAAATTCATATATTTGCTTTTGCATAGCCATTTAGTCAATGCATGTCAAACTCTATTCTAGCTTTTATAAATGGTAAAACAGCTTTTATAAATTCTATTTATTCACAATTTAAATTCTTTCCTTACTTTGTAAAAATAGACAATATTATGTCTATTTCTTCTAACCCATAGATCACAAAATAGTTTTTGAAAAAAAAAGAACAAAATCAGGGCACATCTCAACTCTATAAATTCCACTACTTACTCACATAACACTGATCTCACAGTCTCTTTTGATGTTATTTTGTGAAATAAATTTTTATGTTTACAAATTTACCATTACCAATTAAGTGCAATTTTTATAAGTTCATATTTTTTTCTTCTTGGGCTATTCACTACCTGTGTTTTTAGTGAGGGCATGCTAATAGTTAAGTCTATCATTTTTATTTGCATGCAATATCTAATGTGCTATTTCTCTTAAAGGTTAGCAGAAGCGAATGAATAATGGTGGGTTGACATTTTTTTTGCTAAGCAATTTGAAGATAATCTTTCACTGTCTTTCTTTTTCTATGGGTCCTGTTGAGGTCTGTTATGACTTAATTTCAGGTAATCTGTCTCCTCTTTCTGGTTTTTGATAATTCTACTTAGTCTGGGGCAATCAAATATGGTATCTCCATGTGTGGATTTAGTAATATTTGTTGTCTTAGATGTCAGAGAAAATTCTCCATTATTTCTTCAAAATTACCTATTTTCAGAGTGACTGTATATTCCAGATTTCATTTGTGCTCAGCATCATATCTGATTTAGCATTTCTCCTATATTTTAAAAAGTTTCAACAAAGTACACTATTAATAAGAATTTTACACACCTATAATCCCAGCACTTTGGGAGGCCAAGGTGGGTAGATCACAAGGTCAAGAGATCGAGACCATCCTGATCAACATGGTGAAACCCTGTCTCTACTAAAAATAAAAATTAGCTGGGCATGGTGGCGCACGCCTGTAGTCTCAGCTACTCAGGAGGCTGAGGCAGGAGAATTGCTTGAACCCAGGAGGTGGAGGTTTCAGTGAGCCGAGATCGTGCCATTGCACTCCAGCCTCGGTAACAGGAGTGAAACTCCATCTCAAAAAAAAAAAAAATTAGGTCAGGTGTGGTGGCTCATGTCTGTAATGCCAACAATTTGAGAAGTCAAGGTGGGAGAATTCTTTTAACTCAGAAGTTCAACACCTACCAGCCTGGGCAACATAGTGAGACTCTATCTCTAAAAAATAAAACATAAAAATAAATAATAATTTTAAAATAAGTCATGATATATTAGAAAAAAATCAGATTTTAAGACTAAAATTAATTGTAATTGAAAAAGCCACAATTACTTTTGCACCAACAGTTAGTCTTCAGTTTTCTTTTTTTCTAGATTCTACCAACATCTAATCTAGTAATTTGTGAGAGATTTAAACTG
>CAUYQU010086499.1:0-22466 GCA_963574635.1 Cheracebus regulus
GTTATGAGAATAAAATCTCCAGCTCAACCTCGAGTTATAGTCCAACCTTTACTTTAAAATCTGATCTGCCAGCTTAGTGTTTTCTACCTACTTGGGGAGCTGAAACTTTCACAGGCCTCACAAGCTTCTGCCTAGGTGCTGTCTTTGGCAAAAAAACGTAATTACTTTTGCACTAACCTAATTGGTATCTTAGCAGCAGCCATTGCAGTTGTTTTAGGTGCTTGCTTAGACTTTTTTGCTTCCTTATGAGCCCTGATAGCTTGTTCTTATTGAGCCTTTCTAACGCCAAGTTTCTGATTCCTCTTGGCCATTATGTCAGCAAGAGATTGCACCAGTAAGAGCCCTCTGCAATTTGTTTGGCAGGTTCTTTTCTCTTGTATTTCTTCCAACTGTCCTTTTTCGTGCTTCCTTCTGGAGAGAACGGTCTTGTTTACCTGCCAAGGATTCCCTTTGGAAAGGAACACCAACTCGCATTTTGCATTAAAAAACTAGAAAACCTTCCTATCTTTGGTCCTGGTGTAGTGCCTCCTATGTCTGGGGTAGATGTTGTACCCTCTGAAACTGCAAAGCTCAACATTCATGGCAGCAACTCCAAGAAAGGAGAAAAGATGGCAAAAAGAGCTCCATTTATTCTTATATCTGATATATTCTACCTTATTTTCTCTTGCTTATTTTGTATTTTTCCATTTACCAAATGCTCTTTATTTTCTTCTTTCCTGCCTACTCTTGAATTGATTGAGTTAAAATCTATTTCTATATTCCCCCTCTCTTTTTATGAAAGTTATGTGTTACATTTTAGTTCACTCTTTTCCCTTAAAAATGTGAGTGTGCATTAAAGGGGCTAGAGTTAAGTGATACTTTAGTAATACATCTGTATTGCTCTCAATTAAAGTGCTTCTATTTGACAATTCCTATTATCTGTTCCTGGATTTAAATACTTTATATAATGAATAATGAAAGTGCCCCATTAAAAAAGCTGTACTGTGCTTTGTTTGTTAATTTCCAAGTTAATCCAATATAATTTAATTTTTTGGTATCATTGTAATCATTATGAAAGCCTAAAAATCTGGCTATATGGTCTTTTCAGGAGGGGTATCAACACTACTCTTAGATTGTTTATTATTTTGAGATGAAATGTACTTTCAGAGAACTCAACAATAGTATCTTCTACTATTTGTGGTTCATTGCCAACTGGCCACTTGCCATAGCTCCTCCCTGTCCACACCCTTTGCAAGATGACTTTGTCACTCCTCCCATTAACAAATGAAGTGCATTAGCCTTCCCCAGAATCTGCACTGGCTTTCTTTAGTCAACAGCATACAGTGGAAGGGATGGCATGCCACTTTTAAACCTGGGCTTCACAAGGTCTTGCATGTTTCAGTTCTTGGACCTCTGCCCAGGTCCCACATGTACCAATCTGAGCCAAACTACTGGAGTTCATTCAAACCTCTGGAAGCTAAAATGAGTTGTCACCATGCCTGAATCTGTCCTAGACCCACCTGCCCCCAGCCAACCTGTGAACTGACCACAGATACATAAGGGAGCCCAGGCAAGACGACAAGAGCCACCCAGCTGAGCCCAGTCCAAATTACAAAACCAGACACTTGTGCACTAAATGAGTAGTTGTTTTTTTAGCCACTATGTTTCGGGACAGTGTGTCACAGAGAAATAATTAGTGATTCCTTGTTGGTGTATATTTGTAGACATAATTTTACCAATGAATACGTAATGTTAATTTGATTTCCAAACATTTTAATTTCTGTTTCTGTGATTCCTATTTTGTCCTGGACGGGGTAACTGATTTCTGTGTTAGACATGCAGAGGCACATTCACAGAACTTTATTTTTCTCTATTGGACAGATTTTATCAGCATTATAAAATTATAGTGACTTAGGAAATAAAAATGTAAACCATCTCTGTTACCAACATCTTCCAAATCAATCTCCCATAGGACATTTTAGGTTTATGTGTGTTTGGAAGGCAGATATACACATGACTTCAGAACGAAAATGATTCTTTCTGATAACGCATTGCTTTAAGATCTGTTCAGAATGTCAGCTTTTATTTACCATGTAAACATGGTAAATAAAACATAGAAAACTAAAACAGAGTAGTAACATGTAGATGTGAACATATAAAACTAACTAAAACAGAGTATGCTTAAATCCATGATTAACACTAATCATTGTAGATACAAATTAAAACTACAATGAGACACCATCTTACACCAATCAGAATGGCTATGATTGAAAACCCAAAAAATAGCAGATGTTGGCAAGGAGGCAGAGAGAAAGGAAAGCTTATACACTGCTGATGAGAATGTAAATTAGTTCAACCTCTATACAAAACAATATAGCGATCTCTAAAATAGAATTACCATTCCATCCAGTAATTCCACTACTGGGTATCCACTCACAAAGAAATCATTACATCAAAAGGATACCTCCACTCCCATATTTATAGAAGCATTATTCACAGTAGCAAAGATATGGAATCAACCTAAGTGTCCATCAGACTGGATAAAGAAAATTATGTATACACACACACACACACACACACACACACACACACACACGAAATATTAGTCATGAAAAAGAATGAAATGATGTATTTTGCAGCAACATAGATGGAATTGGAGCCTATTCAATGAAATTATTCAAAATCTGAAAGTCAATTTCTGCATGTTCTCATGTAGAAATGGTAGCTAAATAAGTATACACATGGGCCTAGAGAGTGGCAAAAGGTGGGGATGAAGGTGTATACTGTACAGTATTGGATACACTAATTCTAGCTCCTTATCTAGTTCCAGAAATTACTTAATGCATACAATGTACACTATTCTGGTGATGTCTACCCCAAATACCAAGATTTCACCATGACACATTATATCCATGTAAAAAACCTGACCAGGCATGGTGGTTCACGCCTGTAATACCAACACTTTGGGTGACCAAGGTGAATCACTTGAGGTGAGGAGTTCAAGACCAGCCTGGCCAACATGGTGAAACCTCATCTCTACTAAAAATAAAAAAATTAGCCAGGTGTGATAGCACACACCTGTAATCCCAGTTACTCAGGAAGCTGAGGCAGGAGAATCACTTGAACACAGGAGAAAGAGGTTGCAGAGCCAAGATCGCACCATTGCACTCCAGCCTGGGTGACAGAGTGAGACTCCATCTCAAAAAGAAAAAAAAAAAGAATCTCCATTTACATGCACTAAATCCGTAAAGAAAAAATTTTAATTCATAACTAAGGAGTAATTTAATTTTGCTATTTAAGTTAATATTGCAATTAATATTTTAAATATTGAATACTTAATATTTAATATGTAACATTACTTCATACTTACTAAATATTTAACACTTAATTTAAAAATGAATACCTAATAAAATCTTACAACAGGAGTTGGGATGTTTATTAACTCCAATTCTTTTATTTTGTCAAGGCGTGAATGTTGTAATAATAATTTGGAATTATAGTGGAATGTATTACACCGTACTTTGAGAAGAACTCACATTCCCATCAGAAGCTGAGTTCAATCAAGTTTATTCCACATCCTGAGAGTAGGTCAAAGGAAAAATAAGTTGACATCAGATGCCTCAGATCTATTTTAATGAATGGTATGAGAATATATTTGCTATATTCTTGCAGAATATTCCAAGTTGCTTACTTTTTTCTTATAAACCTTTAAATGGTTTTATTAGCATTGTTTGAAATACTCATCTGCTTGTTTTTCTCACCATATTTTTTTTTTCTTGAGACAGAGTGTCACTCTGCCACCCAGGCTGGAGTGCAGTGGCAGGATCGTGGCTCATGGCTCACTGCAGCCTCAACTTCCTGGGCTTAAGCAATCCTCCCATCTCAGCCTCCCAAGGATCTGGGACTTTAGGCACGTGTCACACCACACCCAGCTAATTTTTTATATTTTTTGTAGAGATAGGGGTTCAGTTTATTGCCCAGACTGGTCTCAAGCTCCTGGGTTCAAGCGACTCTCCCAACAGCCTCCCAAAGTTTTGGGATAACAAGTGTGAGCCACCACACCCGGTCTCTCACCATTTTTAACCAATTTTTTCTTCCAGTAACATTGTTTTCATTCACAAAGCATTTATAAGCAGTCATGACATCACTAGGTTTTGAACCAAAATTTCACAGTCAGAAGACATATCAACAGCCATGAATTCTAGTTTCTCACCTGGTTCCAGAATCTCCCTCCTCACCCTGGAAGATGGACCATGTGGCCTGAAACCTCCCATGACAGCAGACACACTATTCCATTCGGAGAGAACACTCATTATTTGGCAGTTTACTTCACATTATATGCTCACTGCCACCCACCAAAACCAAAAATCGTATCACAGCAGATACCAAAGTCAACAGAGAAGGAAATTCAGTCTACTGCCATCTCCTTAAACTAGTCTTCAAAGAAAATATGTATAGTCCAGCTGTTTTGACCAAATGCACATAAAGAAAGCCAAATAATGGTTCGAGCTTCGCCAAGTCATCACACTGCAAAATCAAACACACTGCACTTTCTGTTGTTCTGCTGTCCATGATGCAGTCTCTGCACTCTTCAACACAAAGAGCAGAGGGTATACTGGGGGAATCTAAGATGTAAAGAGATGAAATGACCTTCACGAAGGTAACTGTTAGTCGGGGTGAGAAGGAAAGCCCTATCTTGACTCCCTGTCCAATGCACTTTCTAGCAGAACCTGGCTGCATGAACTTTAGTTTATATAAGGATCACCTGGAGGGCCTGGCAACACATGGATTCCTGGACCCCAACCCAGAGGTTCTGATTTAGTAGGCAAATGGGACAACCCAAGAATTTGCATCTTTTGGGCTCTCTGATCCTGCTGAAGATGCGTCTCCATGGAACAGGCTTTGAGTACTATTGGGCTAACCTGCACCAGAAAATGAGACCCTCCCCCAGGGGTCTGACATACTTGTTTAGTTTGTTCTGATTTTGTTTTGTTTTGTTTTGTTTTGAGAGATGGATTCATTCTGTCATCCATGTTAGAGTGCAGTGGTGCAACCTCAGCTCATCGCAGCCTTGACCTCCCAGTCTCAAGCGTTCACCCCACTTCAGCCTCCGGAATAGCTGGGACTACAGGTATGCACCACCACACCAAGCTAATTTTTGTATTTTGGGTAGAGACAGTTTCGCCATGTTGCTCAGCCTGGTCTTGAACTCCTGAGCTCAGGGGATCCACTTGCCTTGACCTCTCAAAGTGTTGGAATTACAGGCATGAGCCACTGTGCCCAGCCATACATGTTAAAGACACACCATTGCTAAAGCTATAGTAAGTGGATTTTAAGGAGAGATGACCAGGTGAAGGGCAATAGTTCTAACACAATGAGAACCTAGTAGTTAAGGCTCCTCTCCAAGCTCTATGAGGGAGCAAAAATAAATATTAAGAAATCTATAATCCCAGACGTTGGCATGCCAAGGTGGGAAGATTGTTTGAGCACAGGAGTTTGAGGCCCTCCTAAGCAACAGAGTGAGACCCCCATCTCTACAAAAAAAAAAAAAAAATTAAAAATTAGCTGGATGTGGTGATGTGTACCTGTAGTCCTAGCTACTCAAGAGGCTGAGGCTGTTTCCTGTCTTCAATCTTGAGTTTATTTCTTCCACGTGCAAGGGAGGGAGCATCTGGTATGATTTTCCATTTTCATTTCTGTCCAATAACATTTTCTTCTCAGATTTCGTCGGAGGCCTTGATAAAAGTCCTCCTGCTTTATGACTCAGCTTTTGTGACTTCCTTCGCCACGGCTCCCATGTGGGGGTGTGATTTTCCCCCTTTCTTTCTGTCTTTCTTTCTTTCTTTCTTCGTTCCTTCCTTCCTTTCTTTCTTTCTTTCTTTCTTCTTTCTTTCTTTCTTTCTTTCTTTCTTTCTTTTCTTTCTTTCTGTTTCTTTCTTCCTTTCTCTTTCTCTTTTTCCTTTCTTTCTTCCTTTCTCTTTCTCTTTTTCTCTTTCTTCCTCTTTCTTTCTCTTTCTCTTTCTTTCTCTTTCATTTTTCTTTCTTCTTTTTTCTTTCTATTTCTTTCTGTTTCTCTTTCTTCTTTTTCTTTCTTTTTGTTTCTCTTTCTCTTTTCTTTCTTTTTCTTTCTCTTTCCTTCTTTCTTTTGCTGTTTCTTTCTCTTTCTTTTTCTTTCATTCTCTTTCCTTCTTTTTTCTACTTTGCCCCTCATTTTCTCTTCACTACTTATTTCCTACACACAAACACATTTTTGTAAGCTGGTTAAAACTCAATAATACACTGTCTTGTTTATTTCTTTGCCTAGCTAAATTGATCGATAGAGACTTCTCAGAAGATAGTTTTCTGCTGAAGACGAGGGCTGGGTGATGGGTAAAAAGGGATGGTGAAAAAGGAAGGAGAGATGGCAAGATGGCAATGAGTGTCTTCAGCTTCAAGGAAAAGGAAGGAGGAAAATAAAAATGATAAATCAGGCCAGGCATGGTGGCTCACATCAGTAATCCAAGCACTTTGGAGGCCGAGGCGGGTGGATCCCATGAGGTCGGGAGTTCAAGACCAGCCTGACCAACATGGAGGAACCCCGTCTTAAAAAAAAAAAAAAATTATAAATCAATACGGCTGCTTTTAGAGACACAAAAGTCTCGTCCATAGCAATAGTTATAATATGACCAAGTGCATGGAGTTTGAACAATAAATCCTTTCTTTTTTTGAGATGGTGTCTCACTCTGTTACCAGGCTGGAGTTCAATGGCGTGATCTCCGCTCACTGCAGCCTCCATCTCCTGGGTTCAAGCGATCCTCCTGCCTTGGCCTCCTGAGTAGCTGGGATGACAGGCGCCTGCTGTCACGCCCGGCTAATTATTTGTATTTTAGTGGACCCCGGGTTTCACCATGTTGGCCAGGCTGGTCTAGAATGGTTGACCCCAGGGGATCTGCCCATCTCGGCCTTAAAGTGTGTCTCTTGTCTACACTATTACACCAGGGGCTTTGACTGGGTTTTGGTGCATTTTGACATCCTGCATGACTGTCAGAGCTGTGGGAAGCTGATAGGCAGGTGGGGTTTTCTCCTTGCAGATGGGAGAAGTGTCTTATTCTTTTAATTTTTACATAGAAAATGTGGTCTCTGCAGCTCTCAAAGCCTCAGGACTCAGACATGTTGGAAGCATTTGGATTCAGAGGGATTGCCGGCCTTGGCAGGAGCATGGGCTTCCGGATGCTGGATCTGCATTCCAGGAATGCCCTCTGCTGGGAGAATCTGTAGTCACCGTTTCTTTTTTCTTTTTTTCTTTTTCTTTTTCTTTTTTTTTTTTTTTTTTTGCGACAGAGTCTTGTTCTGTCACCCAGGCTGGAGTGCAGTGATGCAATCTCGGCTCCCTGCAAATTCCACATCCCGGGTTCAAGCGATTCTCCTGCCTCAGTCTCCTGAGTAGCTGGGATGACAGGCATGTGCCACCATGCCCGGCTAATTTTGTATTTTTAGTAGATATGAGCGTTTCACCACACTGGCCAGGCTGGTCTTGAACTCCTGACCTCAGGTGATTTGCCCGCGTCAGCCTCCCGAAGTGCTGGGGTTAAAGGTGTGTCCCACCCTGCCAGGGTGATCTTTATACTTTTAGCAGAGAGGGGGTTTCACCATGTTGGCCGGGCTGGTCTCGAACTCATGACTTCAGGTGACCCGCCCACCTCGGCCTCCCAAAGTCCTGGGGTGACAGGCGTGAGCCCCCACACCCGGCTAATTTTGGTATTTTTAGTACAGACGGGGTTTCAGTATGGTTTCCAGGCTGGTCTCGAACTCATGACCCGTTTGGAAAAGATGGCTTCAAAGAATGCAGTGGAGTTCTGTTTGGAGCTGATGTTTGCTGACATTCCAGCTGTGCTCATGGCCTGCTGAGAGTAAAACAGCTGACGTGTCGGGCATGTGGGTGGCAGGAACATAAAGTACTTGGCCTAAAGGACACCAGAGGAGTCTCAAACTGCTGACCTTCGCATAGGGAAACGTATCCGCAGAGACTTCTTCAGAGATGATGCTTTTCTTCTGAAGGTGAGACCTTCCTTGTACCAGAAGAAGGAAGCTCTCCTTTCAGGGACAGGCTGTGTGGCTTAGAGGTCAGTCAAGCATCCCCCACATTTCCAAGACGGCAAACCCCTCACCCCATCTTCCCAATCCTCATCCATCAACCAACAGACGCCATTTAGGTTTTTTTTGTCTGTTTTTTGAGACAGAGTCTCGCTCTGTCCCCCAGGCTGGAGTGCAATGGTGGAATCTCAGCTCACGGTAACATCCACCTCCAGGGCTCAAGCCATTCTCCTGCCTCAGCCTCCAGAGTACCTGGGATTACAGGCACCTGCCACTAAGCCCGGCTAATTTCTGTTATTTTTAGTAGAGACGGGGTTTCGCCATGTTGGCCAGGCTGGTCTTGAACTCCTGACTTCGTGATCCGCCCACCTCGGCCTCCCAAAGTGCTGGGATGACTGACGTGAGCCACCGTGCTGGGACCATTTGAGTCTTCCATTGCTGCTGCAAGAACTGCTATGCACTTAGTAGCTTAAAAAACACTAATAGGCCAGGCATGGTGGCTCAGGCCTATAATCCCAGCATTGTGGGAGGCCGAGGTGGATGGATCACCTGAGGTCGGGAGTTAGAGACCAGCCTGGCCAACACGGTGAAACCACCTCTCAACTAAAAATATAAAAATTGCCACGTGCAGTGGCTCACAGCTGTCATCTCAGCACTTTGGGAGGCCGAGGCGAGAGGATCACCTGAGGTCGGGAGTTCGAGACCACCCTGGCTAACATAGTAAAACCTCATCTCTACTAAAAATACAAAAAAAAAAAAAAAAAAAAATTAGCTGGGCATGGTGGTGGGAGCCTGTCATCCCAGCTACTCGGGAAGCAGAGGCAGGAGAATCGCTTGAACCCTGGAGGCAGAGGCTGCAGTGAGCTGAGATTGCACCACTGCACTCCAGCCTGGGCGACAGAGCGAGATGTCATCTCAAAAGCAAATACACAAACAAAAAACGCTAATATATCACAGTTTTAGATGACAAGTTTTATGGGATAACATCAAGTTGGCCACTGAGACCTGTTTCTGTTGGAGTGTCCACAGGGAAGCTTGTCTTCTGGCATTCCCTAACTTCGAGCATCTGTGCGGGTTTCTGATGAGGTGAGTCCTGCTTTGAAGAGCAAACACGTCGGTCAGTCACGGCCCCACGCTCCTGTATCCTGCATCTGCGTTAAACAGACCTGCGTGATCACAGTCAGGGCCAGTCCAGAGGACATGGGATTCTCTCTCCATTGAAAGACTCTTAATCACAACTGAAAGTCCCCTTGGCAGACAGGATTACATATTGACATGCTCCTGGGAGTCACGTGGGGGCGTCTGTGGGGCCATGATTCTGTCTCCCACATGGGGATTAGGACGTGGACATCTTTGGGGTCATTATTCTGTCTCTCACATGGGATTAGGACGTGGACATCTTTGGGGTCATTATTCTGTCTCCCACAAGGGGATTAGGATGTGGACATCTTTGGGGTCATTACTCTGTCTCCCACATGGGATTAGGACGTAGACATCTTTGGGGTCATTATTCTGTCTCCCACATGGGATTAGGACGTGGACATCTTTGGGGTCATTATTCTGTCTCTCACATGGGATTAGGATGTGGACATCTCTGGGGCCATTATTCTGTCTCCCACATGGGATTAGGACAGGGACATCTTTGGGGCCATTATTCTGCCTCCCACATGTGGATGAGGACGTGGTCATCTTTGGGACATGGCTTGGACTTGCTGTTGGTGACCTGCCATTACTTTTGTATGTCTCAGAGCTTAGCCTCAGGGGTCTTCAAGAGATCAGGTGATCAGGGTGGACACAGGGGAGACGTGCATAAACCAACCTGAATGTTTGAAGCCCGGATGCAGTGGCTGAGGCCTGTCATCGGAGCACACTGGGCGGCTGATGGGGTGGGTCACCTGACGTCAGGAGTTGAAGACCAGCCTGGCCAACATAGCAAAACCTTGTCTCAAGTAAAAACTACAAAAAATCAGCTGGATGTGGTGGTGGGCGCCTGTCATCCCAGCTACTCGGGAGGCTGAGGCTGGAGAATTGCTTGAACCCGGGAATCGGACGCTGCAGTGAGCTGAGATCACACCACTGCACTCCAGCCCGGGTGACAGAGCGAGATGCCGACCTCAGGTGATCCGTCCGCCACAGCCTCCCACAGTGCTGCAGTGACAAGCATGAGCCGACGCGCCCAGCCATTCCATCAACTTTTCAAGAGGCTGATACCTCCAGGATGTCAGCGGTTTCTTCCGTGTGCACGTGTGTACATGTGCCTGTGCAAATGAGCATGGTTACGCTTGATGGAAGAATCTCCATGCCAGGCGCAGTGGCAGACAGAACCCAAATGGGCCCCACGTTCCCCTCCAGAAACCAGGCATGCTCTTTGGGAGGCTGAGGTGGGTGGATCACCTGAGGTCAGGAGTTCGAGACCAGCCTGGCCAACACGGTGAAACCCTGTCTCTACTAAAAATGCACGAAAAAAACTTAGCTGGGTGTCATGGAGCCTTGACTGAACCCAGGAGGTGGAGGTCGCAGTAAGCCGAGATTGCGCCATTACACTCCAGCCTGGGCAATACAGCAAGACCCCATCTCAAAAAAAAAAAAAAAAAAAAGAGTATAAATTAGCAAGTAGGGCTGATTCCAGGGACAGCAGGCTTGTGACGCTCTCATCCCCCAAACAGGTCAGCAAGACTCTATCAGGAAGGAAAATCAACTGAATTGCAAGAAATCGCATCAAAATCCTACCCTTGAAACCCAGCAGCAGGAACGGCAGCCTGGGCGGGAAACTCGGTTTTCAGCGACGTAGGGTAAGCTCTGAGCCGCAGGAGCCAGAGGAGAGAAAACACTTTGCTCTGATTTCCATCATTTTTATGAGCTTCAGTCGATTTAATGCTCTGGGTTGGAGGTGGGGGTGGTGAGCTGGTTATGGTTTAATTTCCTTTCCTTTTGTGCATTTGTAATTAAAAATCTGGAGTCTGCAGAAGGACAAAGGAAAGAAATCCAATATCATCTTGGCTTGAAATAACTCCAGAGGAAGGTCAGGTTGTTTTCTTTTGTTTTTTTTGTTTGTTTGTTTTTCTTTTTCTGGGACAAATCAAGTTAAGTGGTATCAGCCGTGAACAAATCACGCAGAGGACCCCATCTTGTCTGCAAATGCAGGGGTGCCCTGCTGGTGTGCACACACATGGTGAGCACACGCCAGACACAATTTCGAGCACGGCTCTGGCTCCTGGGGTTTGGTCTTTGTCTCTGATGTAGGATCTCCATCCATTTAAAAATTGAACCGGTGGAGAAAACACACACACACACACACACACACACACACACACACACACAGAGTTCTGACCTCAGATTACACATCCCACGTGGCCCTTCACATTTTAAAACATGATAAAGATGTCAGTTGTATCATACAAGCCAGCCACGCCAAGGATTTCCCCAACCTCTTACGTCCACAAGGCTCGGGTGATCTTAAAACGATCGCATGCAGACACCAGACTGGGGTGGAAAATGCCAGTGCTCAAGATGGCAGCAAACACAGAGGCCTCTGTTGAAAAGAGGAGGACGGACATGCTCGGACAGGCCCCCCGGAGACCTGCTGACACGCCGTGGCGTGGACGTACACCCGAAACTGTCTGCGTGACTCTGCATTCATCGGGAGTTTGTCGTTATGAGAGTTGTTTAAACCTTTGGAAGTGGATAGATAGGTAGATAGGCAGAAAGGCAGGTGCATAGATGGTTCACAGGGACAGAGATGATCAATACATAGGTGGATTGATAGACACATAGATGTGGTTAGAGAGATAGATACATAGAGAGATAGATAGATATGGTTAGAGAGATAGATTATAGATAGATATGGTTAGAAAGATAGATTATAGATAGGTACATAGATATATATGATAAACAAGCATACACGTATACTGTAGTGTATATGTATATGAGTGCATATGCTAAAAATGTATTGAGTACATTTAGTATATAATTAGTACATATGTATACATATACACCAAACATATATATTATATATACATGATAAACTTTAGCATATATGTATACTTTAGTGTATGTGTATATGAATGTATATACTCAAAATGTATTCAGTATGTTTAGTATAAAATTAGTGCATATGTGTACATAGATACTAAACATATATATTATATGTACATGATAAACTTTAGCATATATGTATACTTTAGTGTATATGTATATGAGTGCATATACTAAAAATGTATTCAGTATGTTTCGTATGTAATTAGTACATATGTATACATATATAGTAAACATACATATTATATATGATAAACAAGCATATACGTATACTTCAGTGTATATGTATATGAGTGCATATACTAAAAATGTATTCTGTACATTTAGTATAAAGTTAGTATGTATGTATACATATATACTAAACATATATATATGATAAACTTTAGCATATACATATACTGTAGTGTATATGTATATGAGTGCATATACTAAAAACATATTCAGTATGTTTAGTATATAACTAGTACATATGTATACCTATATACTAAACGTATTATATATATGATAAACTTTAGCCTGTACATATACTTTAGTGCATATGTATATGAGTGCATATACTAAAAATGCATTCAGTATATTTAGTATATAATTAGCACATATGTATACATATATCCTAAACATATTATATATATGATAAACTTCAGCCTGTACATATACTTTAGTGTATATGTATATGAGTGCATATACTAAAAATGCATTCAGTATGTTTAGTATATAATTAGTACATATGTATACATATATACTAAACATATTATATATATGATAAACTTTAGCATGTACATATGCTTTAGTGTATATGTATATGAGTGCATATACTAAAAATGTATTCAGTATGTTTAGTATATAATTAGTACATATGTATACATATATACTACACATATTATATATATGATAAACTTTAGCATGTATATATACTTTATATGTATACGAGTGCTTATACTCAAAATGCATTCAGTACGTTTAGTATACAACTAGTACGTATGTGTACACAGATAGTAAACACATGCAAGTATACTAAACTTTATGTATTCACTTTCCTCTGGGGAGGAAGCCCTCTCTATGCCAGCATGCTCCCAGGAGCAGTGTGTCCTAAGCTCTGATATTCTAAACAACCTGCCCCAGTACATTACCCTCCCTTGAAGCACTAGAATGTAACCAGCCATGTCGGCTCCTTGCCAAGCTGGCTCCCACCAGCTGAATTGTCTATTGATAAGCATATGCTTTTAGCTCATGAGACACTCATGTAAACAGCCACTGCTATAAATTCTATGTTTGGCACGTAGCCGACCTTCACCGATGTCCTTTCCACCTGCACTATACAAAAAAAGTGATTATGTACAATAAACACCGTGGAAACCAGAGCTCGGGTCCCTCACTGCCTCCAGAGAAAGAAGTGATGGTCCCCTGGTCCCACTTTCACTGTTGATCTGTCTTTTTCTCATTCCTTTGTAACCACCAAACTCGGGGTACCCATGGGTGAGGTGTGGGGGCTGGTTCCCTACATATAACGGTTTTTAGTTTACAGAAACACTGCCAGATAGTACAGAGAGTCTTCATACACCCCACTTCCTGCTTCATATATATTTTTTTGCATTTTATTAATATTATTATACTTTAAGTTCTGGGGTGTGCAGAACGTGCAGGATTATTACACAGGTCTACACGTGCCAGGGTGGTTTGCTGCATCCATCACTCCATCATCTACATTAGGTATTTCTCCTAATGCTCTCCCTCCCCTAGTCCCCCCATCCCCTGCTCTCCCTCCCCTATTTCCCCCACAACAGGCCCCCGTGTGTGATGTTCCCCTCCCTGTGTCCATGTGTTCTCATTGTTCAACACCCACTTAGGAATGAGAACATGCAGTGTGTGATTTTCTGTTCTTGTGTCAGTTTGCTGAGAATGATGGTTTCCAGTTTCATCCATGCCCCAGCAAAGGACATGAACTCATCCTTTTTCATGGCTGCATAGTATTCTATGGTGTCTATACCTGCCACATTTTCCTTGTCTAGTCTAACATCGATGGCCATTTGGGTTGGTTTCAGGTCTTTGCTATTGTAAACAGTACTGCAGTGAACATTCGTGTGCATATGTCCTTATAATAGAACGATATATAATCCTTTGGATATATACCCAGTGATGGGATTGCTGGCTCAAATAGTATTTCTATTTCTACATCCTTGAGAAACCACCACAGTGTTCTACAATAGTTGCACTAATTTGCACTGCCATCATTACAAAAGAAGACATACATGAGGCCAACACACATATGAAAAAATGTTCATCGTCACTGGTTATTAGAGAAATACAAATCAAAACCGCATTGAGATACCACCTCATGCCAGTTAGAATGGCGACCATTAAAAAATCTGGAGACAACGGATGCTGCAGAGGATGTGGAGAAACAGGGATATTTTACACTGTTGCTGAGATGTTCTATCTCCACCCCCTCCGTCATCCTGTTTGCTAATGTGCTGTCATGGTTTGTCCTGGGTTTCTTATTTCCAGTAGCGAATAATCAAATCAAATCTTATTTCCAGTAACAAATAAATCAAAGCCATTGGCCAGGCATGATGGCTCACACCTGGAATCCCAGGACCTTGGGAGGCCGAGGTGGGCAGAGCATCTGAGGTCGGGATTTTGAGACCAGCCTGGCCAAGGTGGTGAGACCCCCGTCTCTACTAAAAACACAAAATAATTAGCCAAGGGTGGTGATGGGCGCCTGTAATCCCAGTTATTCTGAGTCAGGAGGATGCCGTGAGCCGAGATCACACCATTGCACTCCAGCCTGGACGACAGAGTGAGACTCCTCAAAAAAAAAAAAATCATTTCACCCTCATTGTTTTCTACAATTTCAAACAATACCTATCCCACCTGTTGCTGCATTCTTCGAGGGGGAAATGTCAATGAGAGTCAATGAAAGTCATCGGCAGTGGCACAATCATAAATTGCTTTAAGTTACCATAATTTATTTCATGGCATTCCATTAACCTGGGTCTGTTGAACCATGTGTATGTACAAATAAAACGGGTCCTGAGCTTTGAAAATCAACAGTGTTTTACATTAAAGTGGTCTTTTTACCTGAAAGCGCTCAGCGGCACTCTGGAGTCTCAGAATATGGGATTCCCTTTGAAGGTAATACCCACAATTATGTGTGTCTCATAAGTAGGGAATTACGTTTTAATACTCCCGGTTACTAACTGGGATATGGGTTTTCCATTTGAGCATTTGTCATTGAAATCCCTTGCTGAATCAATTAAATCAGTTTCTATAAGGTGGAGGCAGTTCTTTGATGTCTTTGCAGCATGGGACCATATGCGGTGAGTATCGCCTTCTGCGCAGAGTTAGAAAAGGCTGGGTAAAGTCTGAAGCCTTCTCTGAGGTCTTCTGTCCCCGGGGCTGCAGTGCAATGGTGCAATCTCGGCTCCCTGCAACCTCCGTCTCCCAGGTTCAAGCGATTCTCCTGCTTCAGCCTCACGAGTAGCTGGGACTACAGGTGCGTGCCACCAACCCCAGCTAATTTTTGTATTTTCAGTACAGATGGGGTTTCACTGTGTTGGCTAGGCTGGTCTTGAACTCCTGACCTCAGGTGATCCACCCACCTCAGCCTCCCAAAGTGTTCAGATGACAGGCGTGAGCCACCGCGGCCAGCCTCCATCTTCTGCTTTCTGTGTGCACTGGCCTGGGAAATAAAATCTTGACTAATCATGTCAGAAGTGGGTGGAGGGCAAAATATCCAAGACGAGTAGGGAGCTGGGTCACATTTCTCTTTCTCTTTCAGAAGATGAGTAAGTCAGGGTGATTCGTGAGATTCACACGGTGTGTGTGATGCTGGCGCCCTTTGTTTCAAGAGTATGGCGTAAGGGAGCCAATTTCTATCCTCAGACATGTACAGAAAACTGCATTCTGCGGTTGAGTGAATAAAAGTCCCCAAAGATGTCCACGTCCTGATCCCCATGTGGGAGCCAGAACGTGCTTTCCCAAAGACATGGTCACTCAGAAACTCACTTCTTCTCCATGAGCCACTCCTGCCTACTTTTTAACAAGCAAAGTATCCACTCCTTAGCTGACTTTTGGGGATACAGCAAAGCCCTATCATCAGTCTTCTAGAACATTCTTTGCCAAAGACACACTCAGAAACTCACTTCTCCCTCAGCCACACCCCCCCAATTTTTCCAATTTTTAACAAGCAAAGTGTACACTCCCTCGCTCAGTTTTGGGGATATGGCAAAGCCCTATCATCAGTCTTCTGGAACATTCTTTCCCAAAGACACGGTCACTGAGAAACTCACTTCTCTCTGAGCCACTCCCCTCCACTTTTTAAACAAGCAAAGTATCCACTCCTTAGCTCACTTTTGGGGATAGAGCAAAGCCCTAGCAGTCTTCTAGGGCATTCTTTCCCAAAGACTCACAAACTCACTTCTTCTTCCTCAGCCACTCCCCCCACATTTTAACAAGCAAACTGTCCACTCCTTTACTCACTTTTGGGGATACAGCCAAGCTCTATCATCAGTCTTCTAGAACATTCTTTCCCAAAGACATGGTCACTCAGAAACTCCTTCTCCCTCAGCCACCCCCCTCTCTCTTTTAACAAGCAAAGTGTCCATTCTTTCGCTCACATTTGGGGATACAGCCAAACCATACCACCAGTCTTCTAGAACATTCTTTCCTAAAGACGCAGTCATTCACAAACTCACTTCTTCTCCCTGAGCCACTCCCCTCTTTTAACAAGCAAGCTGTCCATTCCTTTGCTCACTTTTGGGGATACAGCCAAAGTGTACCATCAGTCTTCTAGAACATTCTTTCCCAAAGACACGGTAACTTGCGAACTCACTTCTGCCTGAGCCAATCCCAACCCCGCCCCTCACCTTTAACAAACAAGCTGTCCACTCCTTTGCTCACTTTTGGGGATACGGCCAAAGCATATCACCAGTTTTCTAGAACATTCTTTCCTAAAGACACAGTCACTTGCAAACTCACTTCTGCCTGAGCCAATCCCACCCCTCCCCTCTTTAACAAGCAAACTGCCCACTCCTTTGCTCACTTTGTGGGATATGGCCAACCCATATCAGCAGTCTTCTAGAACATTCTTCCCGAAAGATGCAGTCACTCACAAACTCACTTCCCCTCCCTGAGCCGCACCCCTCTCCCTTTTTTTTTTTTTTTTTTTGAGACCGAGTCTCGCTCTGTCACCCAGGCTGGAGTGCAGTGCTGCGATCTCGACTCACTGCAACCTCCGCCTCCCGGGTTCAAGCCATTCTTGTGCCTCAGCCTCCCGAGTAGCTGGGACTACAGGCGCACACCGGCACGCCTGCCTGATTTTTGTATTTTTAGTAGAGACAGGGTTTCTCCATCTTGGCCAGGCTGGTCTCGAACCCCTGACCTCGTGATCCACCCTCGTTGGCCTCCCAAAGTGCTGGGATGACAGGCGTGAGCCACCGCGCCCGGCCCCTGTCCTCTTTCAAGAATCAAACCGTCCACTCTTTCCCTCGCTTTGACCCCAAATCGTTTTCCTCATTGTCCTCAACATACACCTTTTCTGACATGTTACAAAATGTTCCTGTTTATTTCAGAGTTGCTTCTGTCTCCAAGGCAGGAGTACGTTTGTGTCTCAAGGTCAGGGGTGTTGGTTTTCCCGCTCTGCAAAAAGGGCCTGATGCATGGTGTGTGCATCTGCGGGATGAGGGAGACAAACTTCAAACAGTGTTGGTGCCACCTCTGAAGCTCTCGGACAGCATTCCTTCCGCGACTGTGTTTTGTTTCTGTGTAGGTGATATACGAGCCTGGGCTATATCCCGGCCTCTTTCAACCTGCTAAATGGCTTTTCCTTCTAATGGGACACAGAGTGTTCCCCACATCACCGAGCCTTTCGGGGCCGTCGTATCCATCTGCTTTCGACCTGCTGGCTGATGAGGTGTTAATATAACACAGAAGAGGAAGGAAAATCCACAGCAGAATGTCTGTAGCAGTTGTGGGAAACAGAGCGCTAATCTTACCGGGCTTTCTTCCATGCGGAGCATTGGGGGAAAGAGTGTCACCCGCTGAATCTCAAGCTGCTACCTGCACCCCAGGCCAACGTCAGCCAGGTAGGAATGAGCTGCCCGCCTAGCAAAGAAAAGGAAGATGGCCTTCGCTGTTTCTTTTAGGAAGGCTCATTGGTTCACTGGTGCTTTGCATTTTTTTTTCTTCTGAGACAGAGTCTTGCTCTGTTGCCCAGGCTAGAATGCAGTGGCACGATCTTGGCTCTCTGCAGCCTCCGCCTCCCGGGTTCAAGGGATTCTGCTGCCTCAGCCTTCCAAGTAGCTGGTATGACAGGTCCCCACCACCACCCCCAGATAATTTTGTATTTTTAGTAGAGACAGGGTTTCACGGTGTTGGCCAGGCTGGTCTTGAACTCCCGACCTCAAGTGATCCGCCCGCCTCAGCCTCCCAAAGTGCTGGGATGACAGGCGTTACCCACAGTGCCTGATGGGAAGACTGTCTTTTTCAATATTCCTTCCTGACATAGACTCAGGGACACTCCCACAGGCTGGGTGTTCTCACAGGTGTGTCCTCTGCAGACCTGCAGGCCAGAAACAGCCTCTGTGAGACTATAGTTTGGGGTATCCAGGAGCACTCGGGGTCCTGGAGTGAAGGAACCATTTGGAGCCACAATGGCATTCCCGCCGATCACCAAGACCTGTTCCCTGAGTTTGGAGGCAGTTCCGTGATGGCAGAAAGGCAGAAGATGACCATTTTTGATGTGTGCCAAGGCAGGGAGAAAGACGCATCTCTGACTGACACGTGTCTGCACGTGTGCGTGCTGACATTGGCACCACAGCTAACTAGCACCAATAACAGCATGACGGCTGCATTCACCGGTGAGAGCTGTGTCTCTGGGGACCTGGGGAGCTTTATTTTAATGGCTCTTAAAGTTGCAGCTGCTAAGTGTAGGCTAAATACGAAACAAGGCATTAACTTACCTTTGATGACAATCACCTGCTACTTAGCGGTCCTGCATCTGTGAACTCGGCAGAGCTTGGCCGAGGACCTCAGCAGGAGCACCTTGATTTTAAGGACTCACACGTGGCTCTCATCCCATCCTGGCATACCTTGGAGATAGCGCAGATTTATCTGCAGAGCACTGCAATAAAGATCATGCCCCAGTAAGGCCAGTCGTACTGATGTTTATGTTTGCACTGCGTATAAAACTTGCTTATATTTGGGAGGCCGAGGCGGGTGGATCCTGAGGTCAGGAGTTCGAGACCAGCCTGGCCAACATGGTGAAACCCTGTCTCTACTAAAAATACAAGAATTAGCCAGACGTGGTGGTGGGCGCCTGTCATCCCCGCTACTCAGTAGGCTGAGGCAGAAGAATCGCTTGAACCCCAGAGGCGGAGGTTACAATGAACTAATATTGTGCCACTGAACTCCAGCCCGGGTGACAAAAGCAACACTCTGTCTCAAAACAAAATGAAAACAAAACCAAAACAACACAGAATCTTCCTAAGTCCAAGAGTCTCCGTCTAAAGTGGGTCATGCTGCATTTTCCCTGGGGGACGAGTCCCGAGAGACTCAGATTTCAGTGAGCCTCACCCCACTGTGAAAGTCCAATGCTTTCTCTCAAAGTGTCAGACACACTCGATGGCTCCCACCTGTGATCCCAGCACTTTTGGAGGGTGAAGCAGGATCTCATGAGTCCAGGAGTTCAAGACGAACCTGGGAAACATAAGCAGACCGCATGTCTACAAGAAAAAACATTTCTTTTAATTAGCAAGGGGTGGTGGAAAGTGGTAACAGGCCCAGCTCCTCAGGAGGCTAAGGTGGGAGGATCTGTGGAGTCTGGGGGTCTGTATTTTTACAAGAGACGGGGTTTCACATTGTTGGTCAGGCGGGTCTCGAACCCCTGACCTCAGGCGATCCACCCACCTCGGCCTCCCAAAGTGCCAGGGAGGTGTCTAAGGCAGACGTCTTTTTAGAAAACCAGACCATTGGCCAGGCGCGGTGGCTCATGGCTGTCATCCCTGCACTTTGGGTGGCTGTGGTGGGTGGATCACCTGTGTTCAGGAATTTGAGACCAGTCTGGCCAACAAGGTGAAACCCCGTCTCTACTAAAAATACAAAAATTAGCCGGGCGTGGTGGCAGGTGCCTGTCATCCCAGCTACTTGGGAGGCTGAGGCGGGAGAATTGCTTGAACCCGGGAGGCGGAGGCCGCAGTGAGCCGAGATCGTGCCACTGGACTCCTCTACAAACAGGTGCAGAGGAGACTTTGATTAAAGCCGCAGGAATTTTCTCCATGTTTAAGTATCGTCAACATATGCAAGTCGCAGGAAGTGAGTCTTTGGGGTTTGTTTGGGTCCAGAGCAGCACAGATAATTGGGTTAGTCAAGTAATTGAAATACAATATCACAGGATTGGTCGAATGTCCATGCCGTCTTTCTAAGGGGGGGTGTTATACCTGCTTGAGATATGATTTATAGCCTCATGGTGTCTTGGTAATAAAAGATTTGTAATTGAAAAGTATATCAAGACACGAGACCTGCAAATTTTCCCCAGAGAATCAGAAGGGAATGGATGGTATTAAATTGTTAATAAGTTACACTGGGCATGGTGGCTCACACCTGCAATGTCAGCACTGTGGGAGGCCGAGGCGAGCAGATCACCTGAGGTCAGGGGTTCGAGACCCGGCTGGCCAACACGGTGAAACCCTGTCTCTACTAAAAATACAAAAAATTGCCAGGCGTGGTGGCCGGCACCTGTCATCCCAGCTGCCCAGGAGGTTGTGGCAGGAGAATCACTTGAACCCAGGAGGCAGAGGTTGCAGTGAGCCAAGATCATGCCACTGCACTGCAGCCTGGGTGACAGAGTGAGACTCTGTATCAAAAAAAAAAAAAAAAAGATTTTGTCTCTTTAAAAACAAACCATCAGCCAAGAGAAGAGAGATACATGCAGCAGAGTGTAGGCATGAGCTTCTCATTTTCTGTTTCCAGGGGAGCCATTGGGAACCCTAACTCCTCCCAGCCGTGAGGTGTGACAGCTCATGCCAGCTAATTGCTGAGTAGACATATTCATCCATGTCTGGAAATGCAGGCTCCTTATTTGGGGTGGGGTCCTGGACAGGAAGTCAGGGCGAATCTAGGTTCCCCAAAGTGTCACCATGCATGACATTGCAGCTTAAGAAACGTGCTGTAGCCCAGACCCCCCAGCACGGCCCGAGGCCCTTGGGCAAATACAGACGTGTTTCTGGCAGCCCTCAGAATGTTCTGCCTGTTCGGAGTGTCTTGGTGGCCGGGTATGCTGGCTCACGTCTGTCATCCCAGCACTCTGGGGACTCAACTGGGAAGACATCTTGATCTCAGGAGTCCGAGACCAGGCAGAGACATTTTTGCCTGTTGTTGACACAGGGTCTGGCTCTGTCCCCCAGGCTGGAGATCACTGGTGAAATCACGGCTCACTGCAGCCTCAGACTCCTAGGCTCAGGCAGTCCTCCCATCTCAGCCTCCAAATAGCTGGAACCATACACCTGAGTCACCAGGCATGGCTAATGTCAGAGCTGGACATCTTTGGGGCCATGATTCTGTCTCCCACATGGGGATTAGGACGTGGACATCTTTGGGGCCATTATTCTGTCTCCCACATGGGGATTAGGAAGTGGACATCTTTGGGGACATTATTCTGTCTCCCACATGGTGATTAAAACGTGGACATCTTTGGGGTCACTATTCTGTCTCCCACATGGGATTAGGACATGGACATCTTTGGGTCATTATTCTGTCTCCCACACGGGGATTAGGACGTGGCCATTATTGGCAGTTATATTATTTATTATATATAAATAATAAATATTTATTTATTTAGTAGGGGATTAGGATGTGGACATCCTAATGGAACCTGCCCCAGGTTGGATTCCATCCTCCCTCCTTTCACTTCCCTGTGAGCCTGACTGATGCACACTCTGGTCTCCTCCCAAGACCGCAGGCATCCCCAGCCCTGACTCCCCGTTTCTCTTCGTCTTCAATGCAGCTCCTGTTTTCAGGAGAGTTCAGCAGAGGAGCCACCTCCGAATGTGGCCATTCACCGGTTCTCCGGGGCCCGGGCGTCTCCACTTTCATCCGCAGCTTTGGGAGGACACGGGGCTGCTTTTTACTGCTGAGTGGAGTCCAATGCGTTCTGGTTTCTGGGGGCCCAGGAACATCCGCCCCGGCCTAACCCGGCTTCTTTGTCTAAAATGCCTGCTTGAATTTCAACGTTAAGGTTTCACACATGCCCGCTGGAATCTGTCCTTCCCCTTCCTAAGGCGCTGTTGGCTTTCTCCTATGGAAGTCAGAAAACCGGAGGTCTATGTCCCCCCGCGACACAGAAACAGCGTTTCCAGCAGGACTTGTGTTTTCTGCTGCACATC